>PVIC010016367.1:0-33996 GCA_004025085.1 Thryonomys swinderianus | reverse complement strand
GCATGAACACCTGTAGATGCAAATGAGTTCTAGAAAGTAGGACAGCTTTTATAGAGTGGAATATTTCTATAGGAAACTTGGTGTGGGAATGTGATGAGGGGAAGGAATAAGTATGATACAGAAAGAAAATAAAAGAGCATGTATAAAGGGGGGAGGAGGGGGGAGTGGGTAGGGATATGGGTAAAAATGAGAATTAACTCATGGCATATACTGGTACAAATTTCCCAATGTTATATGTGATTTTGAGATGTATATAAATTGTACCAATAAAGAATTCAATAAAAAAATCAAAAAAAAATTCAGGATTGTCTCTTTTCAAAATACTCAGGATTGTATCTTTTTTCTTAAAAATCCACACCATCATTTATTTATTTATTCACTCATTATCTATTTACTGGGTCTTACTGTGAACCAGACATTATTGTACAGAAAGACAAAAAAATAAATCCTTGTTTTCCTGCTCTTCTAGTAGGATAGGCAGAAAATAAGCAAAATGCACAGGAAGAAGACACACAGTTGTGATGCGGCTAAGGACCAAACTAAAAGAATAGACCTCGTGGCACCCAGGATTGAAACTAGTTTGATTCAATCTGTGGGCTAAATGTTTGTGTCCTGCTCACGAAACTAATTAACTACACCCCTACCCTCTGGTATGGTCTGATTTGGTGAACCCTTTGAGGAAGTAACTGTGGTTAAATGAGACCATGAGGCTGGGGCTTGGATCAGACAGGATTAATGCTTTTCAAAAGTTTAACTTTATCCAATCAGTTGCAAATACAAGTATCCCACCACCCTAGAACTGCTTTTACGGTTGCACATTTTGCCTGAGAGTATCAAAAGTCTAGGGGGGAAATGTTCGAGACATAGCACATACAAGTAAAATGGGAGCTTGGAAAACATACCTACTTACTATTAGCATGGCCCAGCAAAAGCTAACGCACAACTGTTCACGGCCTTCCTTTTAGGAAGAACTGTGCTAATCATTCACTTCCTTTTGTAGAGACGGACAAAACAAGAGAAAATTTCTCCATGATTACGACAATAGTTCCTCCTCATTTTGTCAAAAGAAACTATTAAGGTTTATAGTAAATTCTTCAAGTAGGTAGCATTGTTTGTAAAAAGGAAAAAAAAAAGCTTGCCCTCAATTTTATCAAAAACATAAAAGTTCTACTAAGACAACTCCAGTCAACTAAGTCACTTCCTGAAATTCCATATTCACCCCAGGCGCCCGATCCCACCAGAACTGTTTGAGAAAATACCGTTCATGAAGCTGACATGGAGCTGAAGGATCTTCACCTGTGAGTGAAAAGTCAAATATGTTTCATATACTACAGGTACCAAGGCAAGAAGTTTAATTAGTACATTTCCTAAGATTTCCCTAGACCTGAAATGCTAAGACCTAAGTGTTCAGTTTACTAGAGAAATCCCAGTCGCTGGAGCCCAATGCTAAAGACAGCCCCAGGTTTTCTAGAGCATTTCTCAGCATATGATCTGTGCCAGAAAGATGAGGAAAATATAACTCTATAAATCTCTACTTTGGATAGTTCATCAAATGAATCCAGGCAGAAAAGAAAAGAATAAAATGGTTGAAAAGAGGCCTTTTCAAATGAATAAGAGATAAAAACAAATTGCCCTGTGGGGCTTTGAGATCACCATTTTGTGTGACAGAAAATATTCTAGTGGTTTATGCTGTGAATGGTTTTGACATTTTCCTCTGTTCTGTGACCACCCTGGGAAAGAACCATTTTCTAGCAGAAGAACGGGTTTCACTATTTACTTCAGTACTGAGGACTTCTGTCAAAACCATACCGAGCTAAGCATCGAAAAGGAAAATAGTCCATTTCATAATTCTAGGATGGTTTAAACTCAGATTACCACCCTGGAATGAAAAGCATATTTTAGCTAAATAGAAAGAAAAGTGTAACAAATGCAGATGTCCACTAATAACTGGGCTGTGACTTGACATTTGAGGCAAGTAGGGGTGGATGTTCTTGTCAGGCCTGACTTGAGTGAGATCTTCACAGACAAACCAAACAGGCTGCTTCTGGCAAACAACAGCAGCTTCTCAGTAAACAGGACAAACAGACTCAAAATGAAATGTACACCCTCCTGGTGCGGAGAGGTCTAGCGAGTGTCTGCACACCTAGCAGAGCATCCCTGGGCACCCGAATCACCCCAGATTCCTTAGCCTGCTCCCTACTTACATAAGCTGGACCTCTTCCCCAGTTAGCTGCTATTCTCTCAGCCCTGGCGTTAGCCCATCCTTTTCCTGATGAAATTCCGCCCAGCAGCTGCTGGTGACTCTCACCCAATGTCAGCCCATCCACACACCGATGTGATCAACTCAGCTGCTGGAATCTCCTGATTTTAGTCCCCGTCCACCGGAATGAACTTTCCTTTCAAAAGCTGATTTTTCTTTTTTTTTTTTTTTTTTTTTGAGGCAGGGTCTTGCTTTGTAGTTCAGGCTGGCCCTGAGCTCACTATGTAGCCCAGGCAAGCTGCCAGGAACTCAGCAATCCTCCTGTCTCTGCCTCTGAGTGCTGGGATTACAGGCGTGAGCCACCACGCCCTGCACTGTGGTATGTGGTATTGATTGCTGGTGGGCGTGAGTCACCACGCCCAGCATTGTATGCTGTTACCAGGGATTGAACGCAGGACCTTGCGCTTGCAAGGCAGGCGCGAGAACCACTGCGCTAAATCTCTGGCCCTCAAAAGCCAATTTTTGACAAATAGATTCTTTATAACAGTCTAACTTTATTGGAGGAGCGGTCCTGCCATTGTCAGGGATCCTATGGGCATGCTGTAGATTTTCGGTACAGACGGCCACCAACAGGTCCTCCCAGCTGGAGGCCGTCTGTTGCCCCTCTCCACGAGTCTGGGCTGTTCTTGGGACCTGCACTGCCCAAGAGAAAGCTGAAGAAGTAACACTGTGACTATTACGGGCAGATAAAAAAATGTCTTTAATTTTGTGGTACTGGGTATTGAAATTAGAGCTTTCACAGTGAACTATATCCCAGCCTTTTGTTTCTTTTATTTTGAGACAGGGAAGTTTTAAATTGTATTTTCTTCCTTCATTTGATAATTTTAGACTACAAAACAAGTAGATAATAGATTAAGAGAAAAAAAAAGAATGAATTTTATTCTGTGCATAAACCTGGGAGCCACAAATGTGAGGTATAATATGACTAGGAGAGCTAGATAGTTCGAGTTTAAAGAACATTCAGAGCTGCAGGAAGAAACTGGGTTTGTGGCTGTTGGGTGGTGGGTAACATGCCTTAGTGGGCTGAAAAGAGAAATCTAAACTGAGCCAAGTTGGTCTCATTACCCAGACCGAGGCTACCAAGGAGCAATCAGTAGTGGGCCCTCTGGGCTGGGCATGAGTCAGGCCCTTCTCTCCTTCCTGTGAGAATTCACCTAGGCAGACAGCACACCTCAAAGGAAAAGCCTTAGCCTGCATTCACAGTTTACTAATACAGATAGATGTCATTTTTTTCCACAGAAAGAGAAGTTCTCAGAGCTATTCCTGTATCTGCAGAGATCTGCAGTTTCTTTGAATAACCACCTCAAAATATGCCAAATAAATATATTTGCAGTGGGATATTTTGATCTTCCTCACAGACCTCTCCTGTAATATACCTCCATATTTGCCCTCTGAGAAGACAGCCAGCATGTAAAAGAATTGGACTAAAGTACTGAAAGATGGAAAAGAGAGAGACTACAAGAGGGACAGCCAAGCGCCCAGCCAAAAACCATCCTCAAGACAGACCTGTGAGAGAGGCCATCTTGGGTCCCTGAGTTCCAAGTGCAGATCCTGGGAGATACCCAGACAGTACAGCTGAGGTGCCTCCTACCAGAGGGTCACCTCCTGGGCACTGCCTTCTTCCCTGCCCCACTGGATCTGAATAAACAAAATAGTGACTGTTTCGACCCCTTTAGGCTTCAGGCACAAGAACTGACAACCAAAAATTGTGGCCATTTACATCAGAAACAAAAGAGGGGACATCCCAACCCCTTCCATGGAAGTGCCTCCTACAAGGCCCTGCTGAGGGAGGAGCCCTGGGCCACAGTGTTTGTTTGGTCCTGAGGATTGAACCCAGGACCTCTCACGGCCTGGGCAGAGGCTCAGCCCACACAGTTCTTAAAGTACCACCTTCCCGAGTGACTCCCCTGCCACCTGTGGGGCCATAGCTCCTACCTTTGAGTGTCAAAAGGACACAACAGACTTGGAAATTGGCCTCTGGACACATGCTTTTCACCTAAAAATTACACTTCCCTTCGGAGAAAGCATGCAGCAAACTCCAGCTCCAAACACAGCCAAATGGTTTGCATTTTAACACAGACCCTGCCAATGGGCAGCCTGACAGACAGTAGGAATATGAATCCTACAATGGCCATCTTGAAGACACCCCAAGACCACATAAACAGGTCCAGCTTCAGATCATAATGTGCCTTTTTCAGGCCTGCGCTTTTTTCCAGATGTGTACTTTCAAAGCTCTGCCCAACAAACTACTTCAATGCCTCTCACTGACATGCCTCGAAATTTTTTTTTTTTTGCAATGGAAACCAGCAAACTTATAACCTACCCCATGGGTAGGAAAAGGTAAGATCCCCATTTCCTCTTTGGGGGGGCATCATCAGACCACTTCCAGGGACATTCCAACTTCAGGGGAGCTAAACTGGAACAGATCTTTCTAGGAAGCTGTGAATGGCCCCCAGAGAGACAGAGAGTTAACATCAGAGAGGCCCCAGAAGGAAAATGACGGTAGAGGACATGGCACCGGGCAGCACCAACAGGAGCACAGACACCACAAGGGAAGATAGAAAAGATACTCGCTCTACATGGAAATCAGAGTTCTTCCACGGTAGCTGTGAAAGTAGCTAGGTTTCTGTGGAAAGTAGGCAGAGAAATGATTGTTCTATTCCCTTTATAATAGAATTCCATTGTTTGCCACTACTGTGTGGTAAGCTCAACGTGTCCACCGGACTAGGCCACAGGAGGCCCAGGTATTTGGTTAAACACTCGATGTGGGTGTGTGTGGAAGGCTGCTTCTCGGACATAGGTGCAGTTGAACCGGTGAGTTGAGGAAGCATCATGCGATGCAGAGAGGGTGTGAACACAAGAAAAGGCCACTGCTGCGGAAGCCACACCTGCGACTTGCCCCTGGGAAGGAAACCAATGAACTGGGGCGAATCACTGAGGCAAGGAAACAGATGGACTCAGTAAGCCAGCCAACCGAAAAGAGGGCAGGCCAGAGCCCCTCAAAGGCTAGCATACCATAGCACAAGTTTCAAGTTTCTTTTAGGCGAGTTTCTAGGCAAGAGTGAAAAGAGGAGTCTTGGGTTAGGAAGAGATGGGTTATTGGAGATTTAGAGGCATCTCTCTAATGGTCTGGAACAGGGTGTTGCAAATCCCGACGGCTGGTAATCCACTGGTCACAACCTTGACATCTTGAAAATATCAGTTATTATTAAATTTTTATTACTGTTGTTTTTATTAGATTGCTATTATTATTACTGCTATTGTACTTAGTTAAAGCAAGCAACTAAAAACAAGTATATATATTGTTTCTCTGGAGAACCTAAGCAATGCCTCCTCCTACCCCCTCTTTCTCTTCTTCTTCCACCTCTTTCCCTTCTTCCTCCTCCTCCACATGGTTCTTCTCCTTCTCCTTCTCTTCCTCTTTTACTTCCTTCTTCAGGTCAGTTTAGAGGTCCTAACAGTACAAGAGGCAGTGTGAGGTTGGAGGTTAGGACAGGACAAACGGGTTGAGCAAATAGGTGTGCCCTGGCTCTCAGAGAGACCCGGATACATGCGCAGAATGTGGAGCCCAGAATGAGTGTGCAGAATTGTACCAGGACCAATCAGGATGTGCCCTTTCTTCCATTCTCCATTGGTATCTGGTGCAAGACCAAGTAGGCTTTTGATAGGACAGTTTAGATCTGATTTCAAGAGAGTTTCTGAAAGAACAATCATCCCAAACGTCTTGGGCACATGAGGAAGAATCGAATGGGAGATATAAAAGACCCATTAAACCCAGGGCTGCTGTGAAGCCTCTCACTCTGCAGAGCCTATTTCTTTTTCCATCTTCAATAATTGTAAATCCTTGCTACGTTTTCCCTGTGTCTTGTCCAATTCTTTTTTTCAGGACACCAAGAATCTGAAAAGACCCAAAAGCTAGTCACAGTTGAGAAGAGTAGTGCGTTAGACATTGCTGTCTCCTTCATCTACACCCAGCCAGTCTAACTCAACACGAAACCTAAGTGGATGTGAACATCCTGGCTGGGCTCTCGACACTCTGCAGAGGTGGCCACCCAAACAGAATATCCAGGGCCGCTACAGAAGTGACACTGACTTCCTCGTAAACCTTGTCATGCGTCTCTTCGTTTGTCCTCTCCGTGATGTGAACATTTCAATCCAGGCCTCACGACTCACCCCTGGCTGCTGATTCCTTGTCCCTCCGGACCCCTTCAGCACAGGCAGCTCTCCGCCCTCTTTGGATTCGTAGCCTGATTCCTATTCTCTCCCCAAGATCTTCCGCCTCCCGCGTCCACATCACCACGAGGACCGTCACCCGGATGGAGAGGTCACCGCGCTTGTGACCGCAAGACATCACTCTCCGCTCACACCACGCCAGGCTCTCGTCCACGCCTCCCACCCGTCCGCCATCACACGTTCCCACTGCAGTGTGTTCTGAGGTCGACTCAAAAGACATTTATCCTATCACCATTTGCCCAGTTTTATGTAAAACTGGGAAATTTTATAAATAGCATTAGCAATTTGGGCAAGTCTTTGCAGGTCTTTACCTAAGAGGATTTAGTTATAAAAAGCCTGAGGGACTTCTTTAGAGCGCAAATTCAATATTCCTCATGTAAATCTCCTTCTATGGCCTCCTGAGAGAACAAGGAGAGCAATAGTAACTTACTGTTTAATTCCACCCTGTCCCCCTTAGCCCTGGGATGTAAGGATTCCGGAGACCGGAAGGAGAGCTTCCATTTCCTTCCCGACACCCCAGAGCACCTGGGTATCCTGGGAATGCAGAGGCTGACCAGAGAATGGCAAGACTAAGTGGAAAGATCTGAAATTAAGATGGATTTAGGACAAAGAGTTGAGCTATGCGGTTGCCACAGCGGTAGACTCCTTGGCCACTGCGCCCAAGGCCCTGGGTTTGAGCCCTGGCATGAAAACAAAACAAACAAAACAAAACAAAACAAAACAAAACAAAACAGTGTAATAATGATGTGAGATCTTCTGGGTAGTCCAGTGAATGTCTCTGTTTTCATTCTTTTGTTTTAGTCTGTTACAAGTTTCATCACAAAATGTAACCAGCATCACTGCACCGAGGTATATAAACTTTCTGTTATTCTTTTTATTTTTATCTTTATTACTACATGTTTGCAGTACCTAGTGGGGGTACATTCATGGGGGTACATGAACATAACATGTCTTCTTTCTATGTTCCTCTCCCCTCCTTTGCTCTCCTCTCTCCATCTCGATCTCTTCCCCATTTTCGAAAGATGTTTCCTATTAGCTATCTTTTATTTTCCTTCTTCATTTATACTTTGTTTCTCGCATAAAAGAAGCCACGTGCTATTTAAGCTTATGTGTCTGAATATTCTTAAATGGAACAAACCAAAACTAAGAAAATGTCAATATCTTACTCTGTGAATTACTGTCTTTCAGGTAAAGCAGGAAATGCGTGATAAGGCTTAGACAACATTACTTATGAATTAAGAGTTCTTTTCTATTTCTGAACAGAACTTGCTGCCTGCCTACGAAAGCTGCAGCATGAGTCCCTACAGAAATTCTATTCTGAAGAGTCATTTTAGTAGTGGCAACTGTGTCTGTGAACCGCAGCTGTGATCAGCGCATAAGCATTTTACACCATTTAATTTTCTAAACAGTCCTATTTAGCCAGTGATTGCAATTAAGCTCTGAGATGTTAATAACGTCTCTCCAGTCCCCCGGCAGGGGGCGCTGTCTGCGCTCTCGGCCTCCGATTTACGGGCAGCTCCGGAAGCTGCAAGGCCTCCTGGGCTGCGTCAGCTTGGTCCGGATTCAGCGTCCCAGGCCAGGCTGGACTGAAAGCCGGATCCACCTAGATCCTGCCCGGGACTTTGCAGAGGGGAAACCGAGGCAGGAGAATCTCCCTGAATTCACAGTTTGGGCTACATAGTTCAAGACCAGTGTGAACTACATAGAGAGACCTTGTCTCAAAAGGACTAAGTAAATGAAATGAAATCCAAAGACCTGTGAACACTGAAGAGTTCTGGGTTTCATTCCTCATTTTTCCCTCAGCACCCCCATCAGTGACCTGTAAAATCTCTCCTGATCCTCACAGCATGGGACATGCCCAAGGGCGTGATAGCTCCAGTTCCACTGGTCTCTTTCCTCCTTCCTCTCCCTCTGGGCCTGGCAGAAGCCACCACCGGCCTCCTGCCTCCCTCCCCACCCGCCCAGGACACCAGCGCCTGGCAGCGTCATTGCTGAGACATCCCAAGCACAAAGGGCCCAAGCCGGAGAGTCTAATGTAGGGAGCTCCGCGCTTGTCTTATAAAGATAAGCCTTAGGGATCCGGCTGGCACTGTGTGGCCAAGGGAGGAGCGCGGCTTGTCTTTCAAGGCGCCCGCCTATCTTGAAGAAGGTGCAAGAGGGAGGGTGGGGAGGGACGGAAGCCCCCTTAGGCATGAACTGAAGTCAGAATTAGGGCATCTAGGGCTTTGGGAGGGACTTGGGGCTCTGTTTCTCCTCCTAGCAGTTCAGAAGTCCCCGATAAGGCCCAGGACTCTGGGGACCTGGACCTGTGCCGAGTCCTGGAGGCCCCGCCCTCCGGAGCTGAGCCTGACCCATCTGAGCAGGTGGGGTGACCAGGCCACTGGGCTTTCACTTCCGGTCTCCGGAAACAAATCAGATGTTCTAGTACAGGTCAGATGCTCGCAGACTTCAAAATGAGCGTGTTTTTACAGAAGGACGTCTGCCTTTTAAGGTCCCCCAACAGTGGCTTCCTTAATACTCCCTGGGCTGATAAGGGAAAACAGCACTTTCCAAGGCATGGCCTAAGAATCAGCAGACATGACTCGGGTTCCTCGGGTCAAACAGAGACTAAACAAACACCCGGCTTTTAAAGTACAATCAACACGAGGGCCCTTTGTGGGGTCGGAATGCTTCTTTTCTTTACCAGTGCAGTGTCCCGGTGGCGATGATGTGCTATGGACAGGCTTGTGGGACGGTCGCACTGGAGAAAACTGAAAGAGGATCCTCTGTGATTCTTTCTTATAGTATTTTAAACATTCTATATGGGACATATTAATAGATACTATCTTAAAAAGTAAATTTTAAAAACATTAAAAAATGTACAGTTGTGCTTCTTCAGAACCTAAGCTATGTCGATTTTTTTTTTTTTTTTTTTTTTTGAGACAGGGTCTCACTTTGTAGTTCAGGCTAGCTCTGAGCTCACTATGTAGCCCAGGCAAGCCTCGAACTCAGTAATCCTCCTGTCTCTGCCTCCCGAGTGCTGGGATTACAGGCGTGAGCCACCACTCCTGGCACTGTGGTATGTGGTACTGATTGCTGGTGGGCGTGAGTCTCTATGCCCAGCATTGTATGTGGTTACCGGGGATCGAACTCAGGACCTTGCGCTTGTGAGGCAGGCGCTGGGAACCACTGAGCTAACCCTCCGGCCCAGCTATGTCAATTTTGAATTTCCAAAAGGAAGAACGTAGCATTTGGCTCCAGTCTGCCCAAATGCTTGTCCAGTCCAGGCCGCCTCCGCCCCCGCCGAGCGAGGTGCCCAGAGGCAGCTCCTTCCCTGAGTGAGGGCCGGTGTGCGCCCCCTGCAGGCCGCTTATCGCAGGCAGGAAAGCACTAGCTCAGGCCTTCTGAAGAGAGGTTATGCTGAATTCCCTGCTAGTGTTCAACGAGGATATGACAGACGTCTGTCCTCTTCTTCACGGTCTTGGCTTGTCTGGGTACACAGGTTGCATTATAAAATTATGTGGGCAGTTTCTCTTTTCTCTCTTTATCCCTTGGCCCCCAACTGGTTCAAAATAGGACCAATGTAATAAGTCACAGATGTGTAAATACCATATCTGGTCTCTGATATGAGAAACTGAAGGTATTAATGAGTTCTAGAATGTATGATGGATATTGTGAAATAGAAAATATTCAAAGGGAAATATGGTGGAGGGGTGAGTAATGAGGGGTAAATAAAAATGTGATTGTAATAAAAAAAAAAGGGAAACAAAGCTTATATATTTAGGGGGTGGGGGTTGTGGGGTGGGTAGGGGAATGAGAAAAAATAAGAATTAAATCGGGTCACATACTGGTCCAAATTCCCGATATTGAGTGTGATCATGGTGTGTGTATATACAATGCACCAATAAAGATTCTTTAAAAAGCAACAAAATAGGACAAATGTTCTTTGAAAGTTTCGTTAAAATTCTCCCTCTCTGTCAAATCACCTGCTCTGGTGTCCTTGCTGAGAGGGTGAGGGAAAATACAAGATTTTTTTTATTGTGAATTTAATTTCTGACATGGCTATTGGCTTTATTGGAATTTCTTTGTCTTTTTGAATCCATTTTTGAAAGCTCAGCTTTCTTAAGAAAAATAAATACTTTAAATTTTAAATGTTCATATGTGGTTTTTGTCTCCATTAAACTATAGAAACAGATTTTTAATTCTTAATATTACTTGTGTATGCATGTCTTTTTTCCTGTATTTTAAAATTTTCTTATTTCAGCTAAAATTTAGCTATTGATGATCTCATTTCTTTTATATAAAAGTTGTCCTTTCTGCTCTTTATCTTTAAATTCCTTTCTTAAAATTTGTATTATTTTGGTAGCTTCTGGAGTTCAACTCTTTTTTTTTGAGACAGGGTCTTGCTTTGTAGTTCGGGCTGGCCCTCAGCTCACTATGTAGCCCAGGCAAGCCTTGAACTCAGCAGTCCTCCTGTCTCTGCCTCCTGAGTGCTGGGATTACAGGCGTGAGCCACCACTCCTGGCACTGTGGTAGGTGGTATTGATGGCTAGTAGGCATGAGTCGCCACGCCCAGCATTCTACATGGTCACTGGGATCGAACTCAGGACCTTGCACTTGCGAGGCCAGAACCACTGAGCTAAATCTCCGGCCTTGGAGTTGAATTCTTATTCATTTCTTTTTTGTTTCATTGGAGGGACTGATTTTTCCTTTTGGTGGTTGAGGTAGTTTGTTTTGTTTAACAAAAGGTCTCACTATGTAGTTCAGGTCAGCCTTGAATTCACTGCATAGTCCAGGCTGACCTTGCACTCAATGGAGATCCTCTTGCTTCGGCCTCCTGAGTGCTGGAATCATAGGCATGCTGTTTTCAAAATATGTCTTCTAGGAACTTTTTGCTATATCCACAAACTTCAGTGTGTAACAAATTTATTGTCTTTCTGATCTTAAATACACTATAATTTCCACTATGTTATCTTTTAAAGTTAATCCACAAATTATAGAGGAGTGTATTTTAGTTTCCAAATGTGTGCATCATTATTTTATTAGTTCTTTACGTATTTTGCAATTTTTTATTGTTAAAATCTTATTAAATTTCACTGTAGCTGGAGAATAACAAATAAACATGGTCTTTATTATACTGTATTATAGTGGAGATTTTGTGATTTTTTTTTAAGGTTTTTTTTTTTCTTTGTTCTATGTGTAGTGATATCGGAGGCATAGGCCTTGGTGTGCTGACCCCTGGTGGATTCAGCAGTTTTTGGAGTCTAATAGATCTTATTCCAAAAGTCACAGGCTCAAATGCCTTCAGAACCCAGACAGGTTATGTGACTGTACCAGCCAAAGCTGTGTGTGATAGTAGAGCAGGGGGCCAAGTGTGACAGAACCAGGTGAGGCAGGCACCTTCCCCAAAGGCAAAGAAAATCGATGTCTAAAGAAACATCAGCCAACCGAGGCACAGAGTGAAGCTCACAGTGACAGCCTTATTGGAACAGTTCGGCTCAACTTACCCTATGCAAGCTACACACAGAAAGGCTGAACTCTGAAGAGGTCAGGGCCTGGCCAATTCGCAAACCTTTGTTTACTAATTAATGACATACTCTTCTTATAACACACTCTTACTTTTCAAAAATGTAACAAAACATCAATAATATGGTAGGCTACTAGAAGATGGTTGGACATTTGCTGACAAGATCAATAGAGAAAATGTTATTCTTCAAGTTAATTCATGTATTATTTCTATGATCTATGTTTTTGTTGTTGTTTTTATTTTTTGTTTTTCTTGAGGCAGGGTCTCACTTTGTAGTTTAAGCTGCCCCTGAGCTCACTATGTAGCCTACGCAAGCCTCGAACTCAGCAATCCTCCTGCCTCTGCCTCCCAAGTGCTGCAATTACAGGTGTGAGCCACCATGCCCAGCATTGTGGTATGTGGTTACCAGGGATTGAACTTGGGACCTTACGCTTGTAAGGCAGATGCCAGAACCACTGAGCTAAATCCCTGGCCCTGATCTATGTTTTAAAAAAGTCTGTCTGTTATATCTTATTTCAAACATTGTACAGCAAAATTCTCTACCACAAAACAAACATCATTCTAAAAAATGTTTTTCTCTACTTTTTGGTATAATCAACTTAAGACTGAAGAAATTAAAGTGAAAAATTCTGAGATGTCATAATTCTAACTAGAGAGTATAATTAAAATAAAAGTAGACCATGTAAAAATAGCAAAAGCCATAGTATTCTGGAACCAAGTCTTTTGGTTGTTGAAGTTTAGAAAAATCCGAATTACATTTTTAATTAATTATAAGTTTGTTAAAGGGCTTTTTTTAAACCTCTGATTGATTTAAATTTATCTAACTATTTGTGCAGAATCTGTCTCATGCCTATCTCCTCAAAACCTGAGTAGCTTCCTAGCATCTACTACACTGAATTCTCAGTATTCTGTTACTGTGCTCTGCATGTTAACCACTGCCTTTCTGATATCCCATGTGCCTGCTTCTCTCATGTGAAGCCACCTGTTCCCAGTGCCTGGCCTTCCTACAGTTTACTGGAATATTTTCCTCATGGCTGGGAAAAAGTACCCAACACCCGTTTCTTAAAGGAACTTTATTTTGGCTCATGGTTTCAGTCCGCAATCAACTGGCTCCAGGGAAGATAGAATAGCAGAGGGCCTGGGGGAAGACAGCTGCTCACACCAGAGCAGCCAGAGAGTAGCGAGCCAAAGGAAGAGGCGAGGGAGATACATTCTTCCAGGTACAGCCACAGCGACTGCCTCTTCCAACTGGACCCCCCCCCCAATATCACATTTAGCTATAGTGACCCAAAGCCTGGCCTATGCATGTATGAGGCTTTGGGGATGTGTAGATGTAAACCACAAGCAATATGAAGAGGACAGAGTGTGGCATTCCCAAGGGAGGGCCCCAGTGCGACCTTTAATCCTGTCTGTCATCCAGTCCTTCCCTCATACTCCTCAATATACCCGTGGTCTCTACCATACTGTCCCAGCACAGCTTTGCAAATTCTTGACCAAACAATACATGAGCACAGGAAAGTTGAGGAATAGTTTCTTTACATATGGGCCTCTATATGCCCATATCAATGCAAATGCATCCATCTACACATACATATGCATGTATTTTTGATGACTTGCAATAATTATCTAAGAAATTACAAATTTTAAATTATAAAAATTTTAAATAAAACATAAAAACTCAACATGTTATAGAAGATAGTGATTCAGATGTATCCCCATGAAGAAGACATTTACATGTAAATTTAATAGTTCTCTAAGACAGCACTTTCAAATTTTAGTGCACAACAGAAAACTTGGCAATTATTGTTAAATTGGAAAATTCCTAGTCCCAACCTTCAGAGATTCTTTGGTTCTTTTTGTTTGTCAGTTAGTTTTGAGACAGGGTTCTACTTTGTAGTTCAGGCTGGCCCTGGGCTACATAGCTACAATCCTCCTGCTTCTGTCTCCCAAGTGCTGGGATGACAGGCATGAGCCACCACATCCCGGCACTGTGGAATGTGGTACTGATTGCTGCTGGGTGTGAGTTACCATACCCAATATTGTTACATGTGGTTATTGGGGATCAAGCCAGGGACCTTGCACTTGCTAGGCAGGTGCCAGAACCACTGAGCTAAATCTCATATAGTAGTATGAAGAGAAGTCCAAGCATTGTGGTTTATGTCTTTGTTCAATTTCTGCAAAAGCATCCACTTATCAACTGGCTGTTTAATCTTGGGCTGACAAGATTGATTTCTAGTTCTATATTTATTATATAACTATCTTCTCTTTGTGCTTTGTATTACATGCTTCAGTTGAATGCTTAATCTCTCCCTCGCCCCAGCAGACACACACTAAAAATTTAACCCAAGGAACACAAAGCTACATCCCCAGTCCTTTTGTAAATTTCAAAATGAGTTCTTGCTAAGTCACCCATGTTAACTTTTAATTTATAATCATCTTGCTGCAGCCTCCTGATTAACTAAAATTACAGGCATGTGCTACCATGCCTGACTTTTTCTTATTTAACAATAGAAGAATTTAATTCTGAATTTCCTTCAGTACTTGATTGCCTATGACCAATTTCAGTTATTGATCTACTATTCCTGTTATTCAATTCTAAAGAGCTATAATTTCATTATTCAATTCTAAAGAGTTTCAATTTTGGTTTATTTTCTGATAGATAATTTTTTTAGAAGTCTTATTTTAAAATGAAATTCATTTTTGATATCTTTCTATTCATGAATGTCTAACATGTGTTTGGTTCAACTGAAGTAGTCCTGTGCGAATTTTATTAAAATTTTCTTTTTATATTATATAATGCCCATCCTAAGAATTCTTTTTTAACTACCTGTCAATTGCATAAGTAACTGAAGAAAATTATTTAGATATCACTATATTGTAATTTGTAAGTAGCATTACATAATGTTTTAAAAAATATTTATATGTTTTTCTCTCCTGCCTTTCCACATATAGGAGCCCAAGGTGTTCATCTACCATTGAGATGTTAGAAAAATAATTATTAAGATTCCTTTGTAGAAAAGAAATGTAAGGAAGAACAAAGAGCTCTCAGTTTTTGACATTTAAATGGTATTTTGCAGAAAGACAATAGGCAAATATACTTGAAAGTCAGTTGAAAACAAAGAAATGCCTGAATTCCTTTGCTTCTACTCAATATATCAAATGTTAGGGCTGGGCCAGAAGAAGCACATAGTTCACAGAAAATAAACTTGCCTACCGTGAGGGTTTAGCCAGGAAGCCCGGAGTCCAATATAAACAAAAGATGTCCAGAAAGAGTTTGCCCCTTCCACTCCTCATGGTGGTCAAGAAACATGAAACACAAGAGGAAATCAAAGGGGTTTCTGTGTCCTTGTCTCTGGCTCACAACGCCCCCCCCCCCCATTATAGGGCGGGAACCCAGGGCCATTGAGTTACACTGCCTATGTCCCAACCCATTTTTCTTCTTTTTTCCTGAGACAAGGTGTTGCTAAATTGCCCAGGCTGGTTCCAACTTGCGGTCTTTCTGCCTCAGTCTCTTAAACATGTGGGAACACAGAGAGGCACCAGCACCCCTGTCCTGTTTCTCTTCTTGAGCCTTTGCCTGGCCAGGGGAGCACCTGCCTACTGAGGAGGGCGAGGAAGGAGCCTGGGGCTGCAGGCAGCCCTCGTGTAGGCCGGATGCGGGCAGTGGAGTAACGCAAGCGCAAGAGGGGGCCCTTGTCTTTGCTCCAAGCTGAAAAGGGGCACAGGGACAACAAGGGCCCCACACAGGCCAAGGCTGAGAAGGGACGGGCTGTGCTCAGCTGGGGACTTGAAGGGGCTGAGGCCTGCCGATTCCATAAGAAATCGGGGTGGGGGGGCTGACAAGGCAGTGTGGAGGGGCACCTCGCCCCCAAGCGCCTGAAATAGATGCTCTGAATTTATCTCTGGGGAAGCCAGCGTCAGCGTCAGACTCCAGCAGGGCGCTCTCAGCAAGATGCGACCATCCACGAGCTCGGCACTTGGCACAAGGCGCACCAGGGACTTCTGGGTATCAGTGTTTTCCCTGTCTCTGAGGACCTGACACTCTCTGGGCCTCATCCGCACAACACAGACACTCTGCTGGACAGGAAGAAGGGAAACCCTAAAGCCACGTAGGCCTGCCCTATAGGCTGGGTCAAACTTAGAGGTTGGCATAAAACCAGACTAAAATTTACAATCTTACCCTGTCCCCTCGCCCCCAAACAGGTAGGAACTGGGAGTTCAGAACCATTTTAAAAGCACCTGGAAATCTGTGAAAGTTGAAAATTCTGATTCAGTAGTTCCTGGGGGTACAGCCTGAGTTTCATTCATTGCAATTATCGCTGTGATATTCTTCAGTGTGTGTGTGTGTGTGTACTGGGAATTGAACTCAGGGCTTTGGCACTTACCAGGTAGGCACTGCACTACTGAGCTACAACTCCTGCCTATTCTGCTTTCATGTGCTCAAGTTTTTCCAATTCAAACTCAGGTTCAAATTTACCTGTGGGTGGTGTTGTGGTTAAGCTTGTCTGTGTCAACATGATTGGCTTGGAACCTCCCCAGAGGATTGGTAAGGCTGACTTCCGGGTGTATCAGGGCAGGTTCTGGTATAACCTTGGGCTCTATTTCTCGTCCTTCACTCCTTCCTCTCTGGCTGTTTTCCTGCTCTGTGTTCAGTCCACCATGAACTAAGCATTCATAGTGTTTCTGTCATGGAACCTGCAGACTATGGACTCGACACCCTCAACAGTGAGCTATATTAGATCTTTCTACCTTTAGATTGTGGGAATTGTTTGCTGTATCCCAGAGAGAAAGCTCACTCAAGTTGAGAACTTCAAAGTAAGTATTTTGGGAAAGTTATATGGATGGTCTGAAAATGTCTTTGTCATTAATAATGCACAGTTTATCTAGTAAAAAATGCACAAAACATGTTTGTTCCCCCCCCCCCCAGAAATTTGCCAGCATTCATTCACTCTACACTTGGCATTTTTGTATTGCAAACAGAATTCTGATGTCAGCCTGGGTCCCTTTTCTTTGTAGGCAAGCCATTTATTGTGTTTATTAGTTTGAAAAACACTATATCCTGACAAATCAGATGAATCACTTTTGGTTTGTTTCAACTTTTTCAATAATCTTGCTATCACTGAGGTTTGTGTCATTCTCAAACTTGAAGAGTTTTATTTGGGTGTTTATTATTTGGCTTGTACCTGCTGGATTGTTTCCTGGCAAATCTGGTTCATGAATATGAGGCTTCTTTGATCTACCCGTAATGCTCCATTTTTTCTCAAGTCTTCTTGTGTTGTTTTCCTTTGCATTCTGGAACATTCTTTAGCCTTGAAATCGTTATTTCTATTTACTGTTAGTGAAGTAAATTGTTTTTGACAGTTAAGGAAATTCTAAAAAGTTTTCAAAATTATTCTTATAGTTGGAGCTTTTCCCCTCAAAAAAGTGTATAGTTACAACACTGTCTTTAAAAGTGGTGTGAATATTGTTGTCTTTTTCTTCCAAGCCTCTTTCTGTCTTGCTAGTTCCACTCATTGATGTAGGCAAAGACCTTATGAACAAAAAACTCTGACCACACAGAAGGTATCTCAAATAAGCAATAATTGGCATCTGATTTTACTAAAAAGCTTTTGCACAGCAAAGGAAACCAACAGAATGAAGAGACAAAGCACAGTGTAGGGAAAAACTTATTGCCATCTGTTTCTCAGACAGAGAATGACTATCTATAATATAGGAAGAACTCAAAAACTTAGACTTCCCAAATGTAAAGACCTAATCCAGAACTGGGCATCTAAAATGAACACACACTTCTTAGATGAAGTAGAAATGGCAAATAAATAAATTAAAAATGTTCAACATCACTGGTTATTGAGAGATGCAAATTAAACAATTTGAGTGAGATTCCATCTCACTCCAGAAAGAGTGGCTATTGTCAAGAAATCAACCAAACACAAATGCAGGGAGGATGGGGCGGGGGACTCTCCTCCACCACTGGTGAGAGTGTAGACTGATGCAACCACTGTGGAAATCAGTGTACAGATTTCTCAAAATCACAGACTAGAGGTTCCATTTGACCCAGCTATTACCCTTTTTCTATTCTTCCCAGAATAATTCAAAGTATCATACATATATGGTGATATATGTATACATATCACCATATCATATGGTGATATATGTATAACCATGTTTATAATAATTTATAATAGCTCAGGAAATAGCCCAAATGCTTGTAATGCTTATCAACTAACAAATGGAATAAGATGTGGTTTTTTTTTAAAATACAATGGAGCACTACTTTGCCATAAAGGATAAGCTTGCGACATTTCTAGCTAAATTGATGCGCCTTGAGACTACTTATAAGTGAAATAAATCTGACACACATCGGTAAATATTGTGTGGTTTCTCTGATATGAGAAAATAAGGACCAAAACGTATAATAGATATTAGAAAATGGGAAGAGAATGTTCAAATGAGAAGGGAAACAAGTGAGAATGGAGTGAAAAAGGAAGGAACAACAACAAAAAAACCCAAAAGAAAGAAAGGAAAAAATGGAAACAGTTTTTGCAGCTAAAGAGTGGAGAGAGAACAAATGAGAAATCACATACAGGTAAAATTCCCTATGTGTTTAGATATACATAGTATTCTCATTATGTATATCTAAAATGTACCAGTAAAATTAAAAGTGAAAAAAAAAACCTTCACACAGACATAAATGATTTCTGACAAAAGAACAAAGGCAAGTGAACGAGAAAAGGTTAGTCTTTTCAACAACAGTGCTTGCACTAGAAGCTCCTCATGCTAAAGCTTTTAGAGAGTCACTTGGGCACAAACCTATACGACCGTGGGTTTAGTGATGAGTTTCACATTTAACACTGAAAATACCATCCATGAGGAAAACAAAAGACTTCCTTAAAATTTAAAACTTCTGCTCTAGAAAACACAGTAAAACACACTGCTGAAAGGATGAAAAGACACGCCACAGATTGGAAAGAAATATTTACCCAACATATATTTGATAAAAGATATTTCCGAAGTAGGAAAAAAACCTTAAGACTTAACAATAAGAAAGCAAATCTATTTTAAACTGGGCAAAATACCTGTACAGAAAAATCACCAAAGAAGATCTGCAGATGGCAGGTAAGCATATTGAAAAGTTGCTTAATATCCTGTGCCATCAGGGACTGCAGATGAGAAGTAAAGAGAGGCCATCATACACCTATCTGAATGGCTAAAACCCCCGTGATGGTTTATGTCTGGTTGTCTCCCTGAAGTGTGGTGTGCTCGCTTATAGGCAGGGCTGTACAAATGACTGCATCATGTGTGGGTTAGTCCTCTGATGGGTTTATAGCTAACCGGCTACTAGGAGGCGGAGCCTGCTCAGGAGAGATGAGTCACGGTGACTGGCCTGGAAGGGTCTGACGCCACCCCTGGTTCTCCTTTCCATCTATCTGGCTGCACTTAAGCGAGTAACTTTTCTCAGAATCCTCCTCCTTCGTCCACATCCATCTGTACTCGTCTGATCACACAAGGGCTGAAACTGCTAAAACATGCGCACAAATAAAACTCTCTTTGAATTGTGGGTGTTGGGTATTTTGTGCCTGCAACATGGAAAGTGACTAAGATAACTGCAAAACTGAGAATAAATGCCAACAAGGACATGGACCAACAAGGACTCTCATTTATTGCTTATGGGAAGGCAAATGGCCCTGCACTTTTGGAAGACTGTCTGGCATTTTCTTTTAAAGCTGAAGAAGATCTTACCACAAGATCATGAAATCACGCTGCTTGGCATTTCCCTAAATGAGCTGAAAACTTCTGCCCACACAGAAGCTGCACACTCGTCTTATAGCAGTTTTATCCATAATGGCAAGAAACTGGAAGCAATCAACATGGCTTGTAATTGGTGAGCAGGTAAACAAACAGTGATATGCCCATATAATGAAATGTAATACTTTTCGGTGATTTTTTTTTTTTATAAAAGACAGAGAACTATGAGAAGACATGGAAGAACTTTAGATACATCTTGCTAAGTAAACCAAGCCAGTCTGAGAGAGTACCTGCTGGACAGGTCTTGCTACATGACATTTTTGGAAAAGGGGATCCTTCGGAGTTCAAAAAGATCAGAAGGTACTTGAGAGGAAGAGGGAGGGCATGGAGCGATGGCACAAGGGGTCTTCCAGGGCAGTGAATGATATTCTGTGCCACCAGGGAACAATATAGGCCAAACTGAGGGGACCACAAAGGGTGTGTGGGAAGTCACTATCACTTGTGGTACTTTTTCCATAAATCTGAAGCTGCTCTAGAAAAAAAATGCATTAATTTAAATAAAAACAAAACCTCACATCTTCCTAAGTGAAAATTAGATTGAAAGGCAATGTTGAAGTGACAAGGGACAAGTCAATGTCTTTCTGGTTTAAGTGGCTCTTTCCTCAGTGGTCCACTCTTTCCGCACTTCTGTGTATTCAGGGGACTTTTGCCTCTTGAGTTGAAAATAGAATCACTTTTGTGAACATTAATTAAAATATAAATAAACAAAACTGGGAAGTTTTGAAAGAAGAGTTCTTCCCTACGATTGCAAGGTAGGAACTGTCATGAAAGACTGCTGGACTCAGAAGCCTATAAGTAGGTGAATCCCATATTCACGTAGGCACCTCTGCTGGACAATCTACCCAGCAACTCTTTATGCCCTGGGTCATAATTTGTACAACTCAATGGACCTTCAAAACTTGTGATCAATGACCATCCTGATTGGTATCAAACATCCAAAAGCTTGACTTACATGTTTGCTAATTAATCTTCAGAAAGACCATTGAGCTACATATATTATCTTCCCCTTTTCCTGTTATAAAAGCCCTAATTCTTCTCCCTGAGATGGAACACTGGTTTGGTTTCTACTTGGGGCTGTGTCCCTCAATTTGTAAAATTGTTTTACACCTGAAACTGCCTTTTATTCTAACTTCATGTGTGATTTTTGGTTCACGGTGCTATATTATTTAAAGTGGCTGGTTAGGTGTCTTGCATGTAAGGGATGATTGAGAGTAAAGCAACCTAATCCTGCACCAATTATTCAAATCACTCTTGATATTTCAAATCCAAGGGTTATACATTGCCAAATTTGATGCCACAGCATGAAGACTTAAGAAATAAAGTAATTCGTTTAACCTTAACTGCACATGAGTTTTCTACTGGCCACTTTTAGATGGCTTCCTTTAAGTAAATTATGTGACTATATGAAAGGGCTTTAATAATTGAAGAACAATGTTCTATGTTGTAAAATAACAGGAGAAAAAATGCTGATCTCAAATTGAGATCTCTTGATCTTACACAAATCCATTCTCATCACTGAATATGTGGAGGTTATTAAATTCCTCAGGCTTCTATCCATAAAGAAAATAAACCTTGTCCTAATTTTAATTTTCTATAACAAGAAAATAATTGGCTTACTCGGTGTAGTAGGTTAAATAATGGTTACTCCAAGATGTCTGAATTCTAATCCACAGATCACAGAGTACATTCTATGACAAAAGGGCTTTAACAGATGTGATTAATTTAAAAACTGTGTGCAGGGACATTATCCTGGGTTGTCCAGGTTGGCCTTGATGGAGTCACAGAGCCCGTCAAAGTCAGAAGCAGTCAAAATCAGAGAGGGCTGGCACGTGTGCGTGTGCATGCGTGTGAAGCAGCAGGCGAGTGGAGGTAGAAATGAAGACACTACCTGGCCTCTGGTCTGCAGAAGGTGCTCAAAGCAAAGATAGATTCTCCCCTGGAACCAGCCAGTTGAATCGGCCTAAGTGGCTCCAGGATGCTGAGGGGACAAAGGGCATGGGACTTATTTACTGGGAGCTCCCAGCACATGTCGGGGCTCTGGAGAGGGCCGAGGAGAAGCGATCCTGGATGGATACGATGCACACTGTTTGGAGGCTCTAGCTAACCTGCTGCATTTGAGTGAAAGGCTTTAGAAACCACAGTGCTAGCGACAGCTGTGCTGTGCTCTGTGGGCACCTAGTCCTGGAGGAACCACCCAAGTGGACCAGTGGCCACCAAGAATGAGGTCACTCTCCAGAGAGCTGTGTGGCACCAACGGATCCAGGACACCTCTGAGGATAAACTGAGCCTCAGATGGGCTGGCAGACAGCACTGTGAAGGGCCTGGATTCTCTGGCCCAGATGTAGGGCACTTTTGGAGCTGAGAGGCCATATCCTGTGTCTGGCACAGCACCCTTGGCCTGTTCTCCCAGTCACATTGTTTTGCCTTTCATCTACATGCTCTGAAAATGGCACCTTCAGCCCATTCCCTTCCAAACCCCACTCACCTTTCTGGTAGACACTTAACTGTCAGGACCTAAATGGAATTCATCAGTTTTCTTTTCTTGAAATGATTTTGCTATGCATTTAAAACTGCTCCAAAAATGAAGTCTAGTAATAATAAAGTCAAAAACAAAAGTAAAAGAAGGCAGGAAGGGAGAGAGGGAAGAAGACTTCCTCACCATCATATATTAAAAGCAATGAACTCACCCTCCCCCTTCTCAGGTTAAAAACCTTTGGCACTGTCTCTGTCTTCCACGCCATTGTTAACAGTTCGAGTTCACTGTCAAAATACATTGAGAACTTCTCACCACGGCACTTCTGCCCCTGGTCCAGGTGCTCATCCTCTTTTGCTGTGGGACTGTTGCAGAAGCTGGAGGTCAGAGCAGCTAATGAGCCAGACTGTATTGTCTCTGACCCGCACGACGGTTCTCTGGCCAGAAGACGACACACATCTCCGCAGCTCATGAGGCCTTGGGTCCCCCTGCTCCTTCTCCCCTCTGGTGTCTCTCTCTCTCCTCTCCTTCCTTCCCCAACTGTGCACCAGCAATGTCAATGGCCTTCGAGGGCCAGATGTGCCAGGTAGGACTTGGAACTGTTCCTTCTCCTACCAGAACATTCTTCTCTCAACAGCGGGATGGCTCTTTCTCTTGCTCCTTCAAGTCCTAACTCAAAACGTTACTCTCTACTTGAGTCTGACTGATGATCCTATCTCGTTAACCCCCACCGTGCCAATCTGCATTCCCTTCCATCTTTTCTGTTTTGCATTCTGCATGTTATGTAGTTTACTACAGTACATTTGGCTATTTGTGCCCAGTGGACTCTTCTTACATAGAGCCTTTGGTCTGTTTTGCTTATTGCTAAGTGTTCAGTCCTCAATGAATAATGAATTCTATGAAAAACACATTAGCAGTTTGGATATATCTCATTAGGTTCACATTCTTTAAATATAATGCACAAATCAGGTCACAGATTAGGGATGCTCACTTTCCAACAGCAGCCGGTTTTGTCTCTGGATGCCTGGGAGTTCAAACCAACAATATAGATAAGTTTTCACTTAAAATTATCTTTCACTTAAAATTCACGTTGTGATTGTTTCCACACACTCTGCAGAGTGGACCGAGGAAGGGGCTGTAGGATTCTGTCACTCACCTCTCAAAGTCCTCTTTTAACATCTCCACTTTTTAAACATTTTCTCCAGATGTAGAGAAGCAACTTAAAATCATGTAGTTTGTAGCTATGAAAACTGACACTAGAAATTGACACTATTATGTAAGTCTTTTTGCTGCACAGGTTAAGTATAGTATTTCTGTACGTGAGTGGGCATATTTATAGATTTCTATTACTTTTTACCAAAGGAGATGAAGATCCAATATAATGATACACTTAACAATGGGAAATTAACTTATAAACACAACTTTAATTGTTAGTAAACAAATTTTCTAAAAAGTTCCATATATGTAGCTTTACATGTGTACATTTTTTACCTAACAAATTTACTGATATTTAACAACACTTTTTTTAGCAAAGGTAGTGAAATAAAACTAGAATGTAAACTTCTTACTACGTGGTTGACATTTGATGAACTGTATATGCAGTAATTTGTAACAGAAATAATCTTCCTTTTAACTATTTATTACTTTTATAGTACTTCATAAAGCATACAAAAACGTGACAGCTATAGTCATGTGCACATACATATAGAAACAAACGTGCAAACACTTACACAGACCTGGATTTCAACAACTGTCTTGTAACTGTGATAATATTCCCATCTTGGTCATACTGATTATAAAAATAAACAGGGAAAATGAAAAATCTGAAGACCTAATCAACCAAGAATGAATGCTGGCAAGGCTGTGGGGAAAAAGGAACCCTTCTCCACTGTTGGTGGGATTGCAGTCTTGTACAACCATTGTGGAGATCCGTGTGGAGATTTCTCAGAAAACTAGGACTAGGGGTCCCATTTGACCCTGCTATCCCCCTGCTAGGAATATACCCAAAAGAATTTAAAAACTCACATTGGAAAGACATGTACACCCTTGTTCAGAGCAGCTCAGTTCGTGATAGCTCAATCTTGGAAACAACCCAAATGCCCATCAACAGGAGAGTGGATAAAGAAGATGTGGTTTTTTAATAAAATGGAGTATTACTCTACCATAAAGAATGACAAGATCGATCCATTTAGGAGCAAATGGAGACACCTGGAGGATATACTAATAAGTGAAATCAATAGATCACAGATAGGCAAATTCCGGATCTTCTCTTTGACATGAACACCTGTAGATGCAAATGAGCTCTAGAAAGTATGACAGCTTTTATAGTGGGAAATTTCCATAGGAAATTTGGTGTGGGAATGTAATGAGGGGAAGGAATAAATATGATACAGAAAGAAAATAAAAGAGTACGTATAAAGGGGGTGGGGAGGTGTGGGTGGGTAGGGATATGGGTAAAAATGAGAATTAACTTGTGTCATATACTGGTACAAATTCCCCAATGTTGTACGTGATTGTGAAATGTATATAAATTGTACCAATAAAGAATTCAATTTTAAAAAAATCTGAAAACCTGCAGGAAGTTCAATGTAACTACGTGTATTTCAGGGAATGACATTAGCCTCAAGAGGGAGGAATGCTTTCACCTGGTTTTTACAGATCATTTCTGGGCATTAAGGTCAATTGCGTAGAGTATGAAGGAACCAAGCTAACATTAAGTGGAGCTCCTCTGCAGGGCTTTCCATACATGGGGCCACAGCCTACTTACTGCCTCCTGAGGCAACGCTGCTGTTATGAACAGGTCAGCCCCAAGGCAGCAGGTTGGAAAACAGACAGGCATTGTGCTAACACTTGTTAAGGTGAGAGTGTGCCACCAGCTGCTTTCACCATGGAGGAAAATGTCCCATAGGAGTGGCAATCGCACTTGTCTCCAACTGCCACTGGCTTCACGGAATGGAATTAGACAAGTGAATGCTGTGTATCCTCAGGCAAGCTGGTGCTGCAGGTAGTGCAGCAAGGCTCCTGTGAACAGCATTCATCAGCTGAGTCCAGTTCAGGCCAGGAAGCCCCTTTTGGCCTTGTTGAATGCCAGATAGGTTCCTTATATACCTATACAATAATCACATATGGAAGCCTGTGTTAAATCTTTTTGTCTCCAAGAATGACAAATTTTTAAAACAAGCATTTTGTGGACTGGAGATGAGGTCAGTGGCAGTGTTTGCCTAATGTGTACCCAGTACTGGGTTTGATTCTCAGAAACACAAACAACCCCTAAACAGTAGTTTGCTTAACTGCTGGTTGAGAGGACTATAATGAATATAGTCACATTACTGAGAACCCAGAAGTCACACCTATGTATTAAGAGCAAAGAGTACCTTAGAGTCACCTTGATCGGAGTATGTGTACGATCCTCAAACCAGAAATGGAATCTCACCAGCAATACCTCACACTTTGTGATGCACAGGTGACAGTTGAGACCATGGTCTTAGGCTGCTCTCACAAGATTGACCACATCAACATCTCAACTTCTGAAATTGCTCCACAGTGATTACTGAGGAAAACC
Organism: Thryonomys swinderianus; assembly: GCA_004025085.1. Lineage (NCBI taxonomy): Eukaryota > Metazoa > Chordata > Mammalia > Rodentia > Thryonomyidae > Thryonomys > Thryonomys swinderianus. The sequence continues at coordinate 8,156 of PVIC010016367.1, read as the reverse complement.
CCCAAACCTTTTCAATAGGCACTTGCTTTTTAATTAGAATCACTTTTAGTAGTGCTATCTAAACTCACATAAGGACATAAGTTACGGACCTTGTAACGCTTTTAGATTGGATTTCTCCTAGTGGGAGTGTCTACTGAGTGACCCTGCCTGCCCTCAGTTAAGCCTGACCATCAGTGGGCTGTGATTAATATTGTGATACGTGACCATCAGTGGCTCAAAACTAACCGGCACACTTTGAAATCTGTTGTTTAACCAGCTGCACTGTGCTAAATGCACGTGAGATGAATTCATCTTACAAACTGCAGATCTTACCAAATCAAAGTCCTCATCCAATCAGTGAAATTGGAAGTTTACTGAATCTTGTATAACTTAAATCAATAGTCCCAAACTTAAGATGCTTTAAAGAAACATTTCAAACCTTTTAAAACCATAATTTTTGCAAGGGCCATTTTTATACAACTATTACTGTTCCTGAAACTTTCTCAGGGAATTCTGAGGTCTAATGGGATTGGAAAACAACAGAAGCACTTACTCTTAAACTTCAGAAATTGCGTTCAAGCCTGCAGCACTTCAGTAACATCGTGAAGGTAAACCTTCACTGGAAGAATGGACTGTGATGTGCCTCATCACAAGCTTATGTAGCATTACTTTTGGTTCGTACAGTATTTTCCTTAGGAATCCTGCAGAAAGGCTTTGCAGGCAACCTCCTGAGGGGATTTTTAAAAGCGTGATGGACATAGCATGTATTCCAGTTTTTAAAGAGGTATTCTAGCTTCTCTTTCATTTACAAGTTTCTAAGTCTTCGTTTTGCAGTTCCATGCATACACTGGCTACCTACTGCTAGAGCTGCACGGAAACAAAATTCAAGATTTGTGTCCATTTTCCCACCATGAAGTTTTTCGGTCTCTATCAATCTCCAATCCCATATTTTAAAAAAATCAGTCTAGTGGCTCATTTTTAAGAGGATGGCATTGTAGAGAAGACAGGCTATGTAAGAATAAACATAATTCTATAGGAATTGCTCCTCATAGTTCTCTAAGTCTGTAAACAGTACACGTAAACCATCTACCTCAATATTCAGTTAACATTACCAATGTTTTCTTACTGCAGATTCTACAGAAGCTTCAGTGTTATTTTTTTTCAAAAACCAACACAAACTTTCAACAAAGTATTTGCCAAGAAAATCTACCTGAAGATCCAAATTCTGTTTATAAAGCTACACTGACAACCGACGACCAAGGTCTTACCAAGGAGTCATTAAAGCACAGGTTTTAACACACTTGGTTCAAGTTCTTGTACTCAATTAACTGTTGGTGGGATCGTACATGAGTCATGTCATTAAGCCTGAGGTTTTCACAGGATTATCAGAGGATCCAATGAACCTGTATTGTCAAAGTGCTTGTTACAGTGATAGAACAGCAAGAGGGCTTTAAAAGCAGCATTTAATACCCTCTGGGACAAGCTAGCAGCTGGTCTACATTTTTTATTTTCCACCTAGTTGAAAAATCCAAGATTAAATAATTTCCAATTATTAGTAAATCTGAAAGTATGAGAATAAAAAATAGTTCTTATAGCCACATTGTTATACCCCTTCCATTATGTGGTACACATTTTAATTCAGTTCAATTCTTTTAAGACTCTTTGAAACCACTTACTGATACTTAGCACATTCATTTGATATTTTACTGAGTGCCTACGCCCACCACATACCAGACATTGTGCCGAGATATTTATTCAAGAACTGTAACTCTAGAATCTGGACATAAAACTCAAATTTCTCCATAGAATTCTTGTATGTATTAAACTATCAGAATACTGAAATAACTCCATTAAGTCACTAAGAAATACACAACACATTTATTTTAGGCTCTTCATATATAAACTAAAGCCACTTTTGCCTGGCTGATATAAAATCGGCTTAGACCTTAATAATGGAGATCAAACTGCTTAAATAACACACTTACAATTCTGCCATTTCTACATTAAGTAAGGTTTCCAGATGTCCCATTTGTTCCTACTCTCCTGAGGAGTGGCTTTGTGACCAATCTGTATCATTCTTCAGCCATTCTTCGGTTTCTTAGGCCTTCTGGATCAAGAACTGACTGGTACAGGAAAAGCATGCGTTAAGTAAAAACATTTTTAAAATTGTAGATTTGAATCAAATATCTCTGTATGACCCACTTAATATGTAAAAATGTTTACTAAGATTATAAAGGTTTATAAGGATGCATTTCCAGAACAGCAGCCACCACTGTCTCTGCTTCCCTGACAAGTTTATCAGCAAATATAAAGGCAACAGAAACATGCAGAATTCCATACTGAGGTGCTCATATGTTAACTTTAGTGTCCACATTAATTTTTGTTCATATAAAGCACGGATGGAAAATCATGTCGCCTTGCAGCACATAAGGTAAAGAGACTCAGGAGCCAGAATCTAGAATCAAACCAATAAAGGTCTACTCCCAGCTTTGTCATTTTATAACAGTACCTTGGGTAACACTGGTATAAGGGTTATCACATACAGCCCATGTGACAACTAAATGAACATACAAGTACTCACATTAGTGTCTGGCACACAGCAAGCACTTACTTGCTGGTACAGTTTAACACTTTTAATTATTTCTGCTCTTTGTACTAAAAATGTTTTATAATTTTGCTAACCTGAAATGTTTTAACATTCTTACCAACACCTGACTATGCACCATAAAATACATAATCTACAATTGTTACATAACAGCTTTCTTCACAAAAATTGGATAACCTAGTAGGGTTTATCACAGAACATAAAACTGATTATCAAGTTACAGCAGGCAGACAAGGGAAAAGTCCTGTTAGCCATTCAAAATGACTATTTAAAACTAAAAAAAAAAAAAAAATTATTTGGATTTCACATTTTTTTCAAACTGAAGAACTGAATAGTATTTTAGAACTCTGAGATACTGTCAGTGTACTTATCTTCTACAGAGATGTACCCATGTTACTGACATCACATACTAGTACCCAACATATTGGGTGCAAAGAATATCAACGTGCTTCACTGAGGGTTCTTACCTAGAGGCCTGTTTTGGGGGGTGGGGAGTGGCACATGCCCATTATTTACAATGCCACACACGTGATTTTTATATACAGTCTTTGAAAGAACCATGCCTCTCTTCCCCCATTTCATCTTTAAATTCACTGACATACAGAATCCTCACTATCTCAACAACTATCAACTATATGAGACTTTGTGTTCCCTAATTGCAACAGTTTTTAATTGTGAAATAATTCAAAATAAACATTTTTGAAGACTTGGAAGAATTTTTAACAACTGTGAACAGAGATTACATCATTCTTGTAGGAGGAGAGCTACTTGCCCTCTTAAAAACACTCATAAGCTAAAAACTTAAATGTTTTAGGTGAGCTGTCTTTTTCATATAGCACCACCAGCACTCCTCAACCACCAAACTGAACTCTACTATAATTTGGAAGAATTTTTATATTTGTTAGCATTTACAAGTATGGATATCAAACCTGCACATCTCTAAATTCTAGTCCTGAATTATACAGCCACACCTGAGCAAAAGACATAACTGAACTTCAATAGTTTAGCAATTATATTGTTGCAGTTTCTCATTTAGATTACAAATACATGTTTTTAGCTTTCATGTTTTTAACATGACCATGAGTATGAACTGTCCTAGTTCCCAAAGTATTACACATCATTTAACTGAGAATTGAGAATTTGAAATGTCAGTGCTTTTCTGTGAGACCTTCCTTACAGAAAATTCCAATTATATCAGAAAATGAAACTCCTCTGTATTTTGTGGTGGTACATCTATCACTCAAATACAGTGAGTGTCCTGAGAATGTTTACAATAATTTTCATTGGCATCTTACCTGCGTCGTGGAAATGTGGAAAATGTAAAATAAAGACATAAGGTATAATCTACAGATGAACAAAAAATCAAGTTCAGTGAAGGCGTGTTTGCAAGTATAAAAGAAAAATTATCACTGAAGACACATGGGGAAAATATTTATGTGGAGTTTTTAATCTGCATTAGAATTTAGTTGCTATAAGTTTACCATAAATTTAAACAAAAACCATCTTGTGAGACACAGTTTCTAAACAGTAGTGACAAGTCAATCGAGGGTGGGTTACTTGAACTTATTAGTAACATTTCATTCTTTCTATCCAACAGAAACCTACAGTGGTTTGCCCCCATTACATATTCAAAACACTGTCTTCTGAGAACAAAAATGAAAACAAAGTTGACCATAAAAATACTCTGAAATTAAAGCAAATGATAATCCTCAGCAGATCAATCAAGTAAGAAACACTGGTGATAGTTGGAAGCACAGGATAAGAGACACGAATCTTCAGCACAATGCATATCATTGAAAACATGAAACGATGCCTCTTCAGCGAACAGCTAAATACCCAGAATTAATCAGGTTTGAAAAATATTGCTTAAATCATTTTTCAAAACATAGCTGCAAGAACTGAAGATTTTGTTAAAACTATCAAGGTAATCCTGTTTATTGCATTTTGAAACAGAATAATGTACCACAGTTTCACCAAAATATATATTTAAGTGTGTATGGGGGTGAGGGTGGGTGGAGAACCTAAGGTATTTATAAACAAAGTATAGACTGTATGTGCTTTTCAAAGGGGCTGAATTAAATGTAACTACCTACCAATTTTGTGCTCTGACATACTTGAATTACTCAGTATGTGTATACTTAATTCACTCATTTTTGTCCATAACAGACGAAATAAAACACCATCCTATACAATCCACTATTAGCAGTGAGTACAACAGCAAAAAATTATTATACAATTTATACATACTAAAATATTTTCTTTCTCTAGAAATAACTCAATGAAACCTAATCATTGTAAGACTTACTTTGGGAAATCTCAAATTACAATAGGCAAAAACCAAATGAGGGTGTGTTCTGAGCCCAAAACAAAGGTTCCTGGTCATAAGGCTACTAAGATTAGTAAGTGCAAGTGGTGGAATAAAGCATGCTCAAATTGGATGCTTTCATCTCTCTATAGTTATCCAATTTTAAATTAAACAGGACTAATGAAATGTTTTATGTAGAGAAAGATAACGGGAAATTTTGCATTTCTTCATTTTCATTTTTGTTACCCCACTTACACAATGCGCAAAGTGCTAATAGGCAACACTATAGAAACACATTTACATCAACACTGAAGACCTGGGGAAATGAAATCCAACAATTTTATTTTAATGAGCTGTTGTTTCTAAATTTTTGTTTTTTATTTTTTTTTTCTGTTTTCATACAGTACTGAAAACAAAATGCGGCACATTCACATTTTCCCGAGGAACTGTAAAGATGATCTCTACAGGGATAAACGTTGTAAAGCCTGAAGCTCAATCAATCGATGTTGAAAACTCTCAAAGGGAGTAAAGGCTCAATTTGAATGGTCTAGAACATGTACTGTAATTTTAATAGAAGAGATGGTCGTCTTAATATTAATGATTTAAAAGAACTTCCCAGTCCATGCGAAGAGTACAGTCCAAGAATAAATCAAATTTGGGAACGCATTTTATGCTACATATGTGTATACTTTGCGATCCTCAGGTGTTCGTGCCAAATATTCTCTCTCAATAAGTCCTTCAATACGTTTCTTAATAACAACTGGACTTGGCAAGAAACGAGCCTTCAACTGCTGAGTTACCTGAAAAAGAAGGTATAGAGACTAATTCCTACCAGCAAAGTTTCTTTAACATGTCCATATAAACATATGAAAACATTCTGCCTTTAAAATGAAGTGATGTGTCATTTTAATATTCCTAAGTCAAACTCTTAGTGATTCTATTAGCAAAATTAAAAGCACTGATGCTTAAAAAACTGAAAATGCAATGCATGGTTAGAACACGCTTCCTTGTATCAGCATGTACACGCTGAAGTAGATTAATAGCTGATTAGTTGGATCATAAATTAGTATGACTATATACCATTTCATAGTTCAGCTGGTTTGATGTCATTATTTCACTGACTTCTGGGTTACTTACATTTCTCACAGCTTGGGCAGCATAATGTGAATTTAGAACACATTTGAGACTGCCTGGACTCATAATTCTTTCAAATCTGAAACTTTACCACTACACTTTGTATCTAAATCAAACTTTCAAGATTGCCATTCTTGCATTAAACAAATCTGCTCTCCATCAACCTGCCATCTCCAACCCTTTGACTCTTCTTCCTTGTGACAGGGCCTAGAGACAGCACCGATGGCCACTGCAACTAGACACCTTCCATTCTCTCGATTCCTTTGGTCTCACTCTGTAACAACCTTCATCAAACTACACTCTACATTTACTGTTCCATTGTAAACTTACTAGAGTTTCTTGCTGAGTATAACTGTAGATCTGATACCTCTTGTGTCAGTCATGAGTCAATAAACTGTTAATCACAGGCCAGCCTGCTGCCTAATTCTGTAAAATTATATTAAAATATATCCACGCCTTGTGTTTACCTTTGTCTACAGCACTCCTTTGCTACAATTAGCCATTAGATTCTTTTTCCCAAAGTAGGGAAAGACTACTAAGCAAATTTATAAACTCAAGTTCAGAAGTACATGAACGCCCATTTTTTGACAAATACTATTTCCCATTTCTGATAAGCTCTGTAACTATCCAACATGAGTGCCAAACCATATGTAATCTCTGGTCCTGTTTTACACAGGGAAGACAGGTCATCTCAATGTGTAATTCCTCAAATTCCCACTTTCCAACATTTGTGTATTTAAGCAACTTATATCATTCACATCACCTGTACCCTGCCCTGTGTTCTCAAGAAAAGGCGTACTCAGTAGCACCCATCAATACATCTACTACCCACTATGTTTTCCACCTTATCTTCTTTTTCTAGACTGTGGTATCACCCTCTTAGCCTACCATACTCCTTTTGATTTTTAAGCTTTAATTTTTTTTTTTTTTTTTTTGAGACAGGGTCTCGCTTTGTAGTTCAGGCTGGCCCTGAGCTCACTATGGTGCCCAGGCAAGCCGCCACGAACTCAGCAATCCTCTTGTCTCTGCCTCCCGAGTGTTGGGATGACAGGCGTGAGCCACCACGCCCGGCATTGTGGTATGCGGCGTTGATTGCTGGTGGGCGTGAGTCTCCACGCCCAGCATTATATGTGGTTTCCGGGGATCGAACTCAGGACCTTGCGCTTGCGAGGCAGGCGCCGGAACCACTGAGCTAACCCTCCGGCCCTAAGCTTTAATTTTTTATCATCAGGATACAAGCACATTCACTATCTTACCAACTAGAACAAAAGACTCCAGAACCCCTTGCTTATCGCTTGTCTCTCTGCCCTTTCCCATGAACCTGGTTGTCACAGATCAGGCACTGCCACTGAATATCCACCCTTGCTAATCCGGTGAAAATGTTCTGGGAAGACAGCTGTTCATGTACTTGCCAGGGTGTCTTCAGTGCTTATTCACCTTTGTCTTTTCAAAAAGTACTGACACTCACTCCTTGGCAACTCTCCGTCCCTGTCCACGACACATTATTTTTGTTTCCTTTTCTTTTCACTCTTTGGCACTGTTCTCAAATCTAAACATGCTTCGGAATCACCTACAGAGCTGCTTATAAGTGCAGTGCTGGGCTCTGCTCCAGCTCCTGGTTCTTGGTAGGTCTGGACGGAGACTGACACTGTATTTCTCAAAAGTTTACAGATGATGGTTATGAAGTTGCTGCAGAAACCACACGTTGAAAACAAGTACTCAAATGGCATTCTTTCAACGTCATATTATTCTCACTGTCCCACACATGGCATGGAAGGGATCTAGCTTGCTTTCAGGCTTTTCCTGAACAATTTAATTCAAAACCACTATTTCAACACATTCACAATTCACCTCTGAGCCCTCATCTGCTTCCTGACTTCTGACCTAATTTTAGGTTACCATTCCCTGGACACGGTAAAATATAGTAAGGTTAACAGCAAAAAACAGCATTAACACACAAGTGGGATACAACAGCACATCACCTTTCCCTTTTGGTTAAAGGGATCAATCTCCATCTGCTCAAGTTAGAAAACCAAGAGGATTACTAGCCCTTGCTCATTTTCCACTACCAGTTGATAAATCCTATCAGTTCTATTTCTCCATTACCTGACTCAATTCTCCATTCACTACCCA
>PVIC010016366.1:0-34072 GCA_004025085.1 Thryonomys swinderianus | reverse complement strand
CTGTGTGGAGATTTCTCAGAAAACTAGGACTACGGGTCCCATTTGACCCTGCTATACCCCTGCTAGGAATATACCCAAAAGAATTTAAAAACTCACATTGGAAAGACAGATGTACACCCTTGTTCATAGCAGCTCAGTTTGTGATAGCTCAATCTTGGAAACAACCCAAATGCCCATCAACTGGAGAGTGGATAAAGATGTGGTTTTTTTACAAAATGGAGAATTACTCTGCCATAAAGAATGACAAGATTGATCCATTTAGGTGCAAATGGAGACACCTGGAGGATATACTAATAAGTGAAATCAATAGATCACAGATAGACAATATCCAGATCTTCTCTTTGGCATGAACACCTGTAGATGCAAATGAGTTCTAGAAAGTAGGACAGCTTTTACACAGTGGAATATTTCTATAGGAAACTTGGTGTGGGAGTGTGATGAGGGGAAGGAATAAATATGATACAGAAAGAAAATAAAAGAGCATGTATAAAGGGGGGAGGAGGGGGGAGTGGGTAGGGATATGGGTAAAAATGAGAATTAACTTGTGGCATATACTGGTGCAAATTTCCCAATGTTATATGTGATTTTGAGATATATATATAAATTGTACCAATAAAGAATTCAATTAAAAAAAAAGATGTGTTGGGTAGGGATATGGGTAAAAATGAGAATTAACTTGTGGCATATACTGGTACAAATTTCCCAATGTTATATGTGATTTTGAGATGTATATAAATTGTACCAATAAAGAATTAAAAAAAAAAAAAAAAAAGATGTGTTTTTTTAATAAAAGGGAGTACTATTCTGCCATAAAGAATGACAAGATTGATTCATTTAGGTGCAAATGGCTGCACCTGGACACACACTAAGGAGTGAAATCAATAGAGCACAGGTAGGTAAAATACCGGATCTTCTCGTTGATATGAGCACTGGTAGATGCAAATGAGCTCTAGTAGTATGACAATCTTTTCAGAATGGGAATTTTCCAAAGGAAATTTGGTGTGGGGATGTAATGAGGGGAAGGAACAAATATGATTCTGAAAGAAAATAAAACAGTATGTATATAGGGGGTGGGAAGGTGTGGATGGGGATATGGGTAAAAATGAGAATTGACTATGTCATATATTGATACAAATTCCCCAATGTTATCTGTGAGTGTGAGATGTATGCAAAGTGTACCAATAAAGAATGCAATTTAAAAAAATTTAAAAGAGGGGAAAGAGAGAGAGAGGAAGAGAGAATAGTTCCCTGGCATCATTGCACGGCACTGCTCTATGTGGGAAGGAGTCCATTTGGGCCAAAGATGGTGCCCAATGGACACTCGGACAGTCCAGTGAGGGGTTCTGGTAAGAGGCAATTTCTCTACAAAGGGATCAAAATAGAATTCTCCCAATGGTGAGTTTATCTTCCTATCAAAACACTTGCGCTTTATCTTCTATTTTCAAAATATATGAAAAACAAGGGAAACCATCAAGTGCTTCTCTACTTCAAGAATTTTTTGCCTTGAAAGAATAAGAGAAGTAGCCAGGGCTTGTTCACTAAAGTCATCCTGGTGTTAAGAAAATGACAGGGCTTCAGAAAGTCCTCCAGTCAGTGTTGCCAAGTGTGTACTCTGACCTGCACAGTTCCTCAGTGTGCAAGGACTGAGCTTATGTGCTCAATGTAGAAACTGGACTAGGAGAGGAGATGAATGTCTGGGCTGAGTCATGGGAACGTTTCTCAGATAGGACTGGGGTGTTTCTGTAATGGATACAGCATGGATGGGTCACTGAGAGAAAAGGCTCTTTGGGCACAAGACAGCTACAAGAACACCCTGGAGTAAAAGGAAAAGCCCAGAACACATTCTCAGCCACTTGACTAGGTGCTGGTAGTGCCAGTTCTCTGGGTTCTATTAGTACTAAATAAGTAGATATATCAGGAGCAGAAAGAGTGTCATATAGAAAATGCTCAGTAGCTGTTTATCCCTCATCTAATTCAGGAATCCCTGAAGCAGGACTGAGTATCTGCACTGTGCCATCAGCCCCTTCTCTCCTCTAAACATGCTGCTCATTGGCCAATGCCCTATTTCTCCTGGCTGAGAAGAACCTCTTGCTGCCTCATGGCAAGACCAGGTGGCATCTGGGTAGCCCCAGCAGGGGGGAAGCCCTGTGGCACTCGGTTGCCCTCTGCCCATTTCACTCACCATGCAGCTTCCAGGAACGTTAGGACCAGATGTCACGAGGCTGAGTTCACTCCAGTGCCCTGTCTGCAGCCTGAAGTAGGCTCGTCATCACTACTCGTGGGCGGCTGTGGGAGGAAGTAGCCTCCTCTGTGTTGTGAGGTGACAGGTCCATCTTTATAGCCTCCCTCTTTCTGGCATTCAGGCAATGAAGTTCCCGGCCTCGATGGCTGCTTAGGGCCCAGCACCACTGTGCCCAAGTGTGAAGAAAGTGAACGATGGAAATAGACATTGCCAGGACTTTGCCTCCTGGGAGGATTAGCAGGTGCAGCCCCAAATCCACAGTCTGTGAGCTGTGTGAGGTAGCAGAGCAGCCACAGCATCAAGAGTGTTAAGGAAAAAAAAAATCAAGGTTTCTCAAGAACACGGTACTGAAATTGTCTCTAAAAATTCTACTTAGATTCAGTGTATATTTGCATTTATTTGTGAGCTTGTCCCAGGAGGAATTGTAAGAACATCCCCTTATCTGATGAGCACTTCGCTTGGTCAGATGCGGTGGGAACGCATCTGAGCTGTGATTGGAGGTGCGAAGGGGCACGTGTTCCTCCTCCGAGACTCAGTACTTACAACTTCGAGGTCAGCTTTGTCTGTCTGAAGATATCTGGAAATCTGTGTGTGTGTATGTGTATTCTTGCAGATATGTGTCCGGGATAAGAACCACCCTGTCCTCTGCTCATGCCATCTCTTCTGTCAGACTTGCTTTCCCCCAGTTCCACATGCTCTTTCCCACTAGGTCACGTGTTCACTGGGTATGAACGGAGTCCTTATAAATAGATTTTTGTGTTAATTTTGTTCTTTTAGACACTTTCTGCATAGTGCTGGTTACATCCATATAAAACCTACACAGCCCTGGAGCCTGGGGGGTGGTTTCTGTGTCGGACCTGTGCCGTTCGAGGTCAGCCTCTCCCATGCGCAGCCCCTGCTTCCCTGGGAGGTGGACCCCACGCGCGGGTTAGCGCTGGGAAACTGTGAGCAGTGAATGACTCGTTTGCCTGAACACTCCACATGCCCTCCTCACTCACCTGTGAAACGGCGCTGATAAGATTTCAGGAGTAACAAAACAGATCACATATCTTACAAAATTAAACAAAGGTTTAATTCTGGTGGTGGTTACTTTTACACATCTTACTCAACATGGCTTCAGTTCTTAAGACTTGGTCAACTTTTAAGGCGCACCAGCTGATGCTCGTCTGCAGCCAGGACCAGCTCTACACAGTGGATGAGGCGTACTCTTCGTGGCACCGGTAGAAACCTGAACATGCTGTGTTCCAAGATGAAGGCTGCTGTCCTTCCTCTCTGGATATTTTTTAGCTGTGCTGTGAGTATTCCGAGGTGAATGGATCACAGCAGTCCTGGATGAAGGACCTGTGTCCGAATCCATAAGCAGACCCAAGGGCAAACACTGCAAGAAAAGGGACGGGGCCCAGAAACAAGGACAGCGAGAGCCAGAGAGGACGGCTGGACCTCACCAGCAGGTGTGATCAAGAGCGTCTTGTCTAAATATGAGCACAGCAGACAATAGAAGGCCTTTGATGTAGAGGTTAGATGCTGAAAAGCACAACCACGAGGAGGAAGACAAGAAGGAGAAAGCAAGACACGGAGGTAATGATCTGACCTGAACTCCAGCTCCATGGCAGAGGGGTGTTCATCCCTAACCCCAAAGAGCACACAAACCTCACAGAGTGATGAGCTCCCCATGAATCCTTGCTCTGCAGGAAGCACTGAAGCCCAGGTACACCCCTAGGCCGGCCCAGAAAGCCTGTTCTTGCTCCTGATTGCAACGTAGTTCCTGCAGCAAATGTTGCATTTTATTCTTCAACTGCACCAGAGGTTTCCTGTTAGATGTAGCTGGCATGCTGCAGGAAATATGCTTGTCTTGCCTATTACTGTTTCCATGTAATAAAGCTCAAGAAAGGTAGTGACTGTCTTCCACGTACCAGACCCTAAGGGTAAGAACAGAAACACTGCCCTCAATGGCAAGCACTCCACAATGTGCAATGGGAATAAACAGCTATCGTTTTGCTGCAGGATAAGAAGAATTAGGAGCCCACGAAGTACATTCATGGACATTGTGACTGCCGAGTGTAGTCATCCCCAAACTGGGTGGGACAGAAGGGGCTGTTGGAAAGTGTCCCTGGGGAAGCTGGGGGACACACGGTGGGGGTGCAGTGGGTGGGGTGGCGAGACCAGCCAGGGGTCTGAGCTGCAGGATGAGCAGGGAGGCATCTGCGGTTTGGAGAATCGAGGCCTGGAAAGCAAGGTGCACACCAGGGAGGAGAATCTGCAGGAATTCAGTGGAAAAGGAGAAAAAGAGCCACTCTGATGAGAAGATGAAACGGAGTGATGTTTCTCCAAAGATCAGGGAAAGGAGATGAGGGAAGGAGGAGATGGGGGAAGGAGGCTGGGACACTGCAGGACACATGGAGCTGTGACTGAAGAGCCTGTGACAGCAGAGAGCACAGAGGCCCAGCCGCAGGTGCGCCTGGGCCAAGGCTCAGGGTCTCCCCGGGCTGTGTCTTTACAGCAGGCAGACGCATTTCTGCTACACAGCTGAGAGAGGACATCTCCCAGATCTAGAAGGGAGCTGGCGTCTTCTGGGCTAATTATGCCACATGCCCACGCTGGGACTGATAAAGACCTCCACACACTGCATGGAGCCCCCGGGCCTGTGCTTTCGATGCCAGCCAGCCATGGCAGAGGAAATGGAATTCCTCTCTATCACGCTCCTCGGCTCAGACTACCTGGACCTTCCTGGGGGCTGAGATGCGGGAAGGTTCTGAGCCACGTGGCTCCCACAGGCTGCAGCACATGGAGCGGAATCTGTTACACAAGAGGAAGACACTGCTGGGCACAAAGCAGAGGGTGCGGCCTCGGCTCCATGACCAGTCAGTGTCACACGTGGGCGTGCTGCGGCTGCACACTGCTGCTTCACCTCCTGATGGTGTGTGTGTGTGTGTGTGTGTGTGCGTGTAAGCAAATTGTCACATGCACGAGGACTCAGCAGTGAGATGAGGTAGCTCACTAAAATTTATATGCAAGTACTATGTGTGAAGAAATGTTCCCAGGGAATTCGTAAACTGCAGCACACTGTAAAATTATTTATATGTGACATGTATCCATCTACATTATATTCATGTGTGTCTGTGTGACTTATCAATCATTTTGGTAAGCACACTGCCTTGCAAGCCATTTCAAAGTATCTTCTGGGCAGGAAAATCCGTCTGTTACTAAAAGACCAACACCTCTCTCAGTGATCATTTTTCTTCGGCCTCAGTTTCTCTTGCTTCACTTTCTACTGCAGTGTTAATTCTAGCAAGAAATCCTAACAGTACTGACTATCACGAAGTTCAAACTGAAGAGAAAGAGATGGAGAACAAATATGGGAAAATCATGTTAATGTTTAAATGTAACTATTGCTAAATTAAAGGATGCATTCCCATTAATCTCCAACCTGTTTGTCTGCTACAAACACCCTTGGGTGGGAGATTTAACTCAGTGGTTTCAGTGCCTTCCTCCAAGCATAAGGTCCCTGGTTCAATTCCCAGTAACCACACGCAGCAATACCTGGCATGGTGACTCACGCCCACCAGCAATCAGTGCCACCTACCACAGTGCCGGGTGTGGTGGCTCATGCCTGCAATCCCAGCACTTGGGAGGCAGAGGCAGGAGGATTGCTGAGTTTGAGGCTACCTGGGCTACATAGTGAGCTGAGGGCCAGCCTGAACTACAGAGACCCTGTCTCAAAAACAAACAAATAAACAACAAAAAAACACACCACCCTTGTCTCACTATCTTTGTCAGTTTCTTTCTTTGAATAACTGCACATTCTCAATACACAATAATTACTTTCATTGTGGCTACCTGGAATAGGGATGTGACACACCTTAATTCTTCTTCAACTTCTTCCCTTTCTTTCCCTCCCTCCATCTCGTGGTCCTCTTCCTATTTTCAAAAGCTCTATCTTCTTCTTTCATATTTCATATCTTTCAGTTTCCTCTTTACTTTGAGTTTCTTTTATAAATGAAACCCTGCCATACTTAAACTTGTATATATGATTTATTTCACTTAACATTAGGGTCTCAAAATAACATCCACTTTTTGTTAACAAATGACTCAAATCTATCTTTCTTTGCAGCAGAGCAATACTCCATTGTGTGTAAACAATTCCTTCCGTGTAGTTTCCTACGCACATTCGATCCAGTTCAACTATTGCCCCCCAGGCCGTCCCGCACAAAGGCAGATCTACAGCCTTGACAGCGGGACCTCACCCGCCCGCCTTGCTGGATCTGGCATGGGAGGTGGTGGCAGAGGATGGAACAGGTGCTTGGGGATAGAAAGGGGGCCCTGTGGAGGTGAAGCCGAAGAGCACTGCCAGCCCAGAAGCGAGGCCCCTGGGACGCTTGACATTCTCCTCTCTTCAGAGTGATGCGTTTGAGATCAAGTGGCTGAAATCTCCTCTTCTCTTTTCCAGCTTCTCCTCCAAAAGTGGTGAGGAACATTGCCCCAGACTGCAATGTTTGTATAATGGGCAGAGCACAGACACATTAGGGCTGTATTTGACTATGAATTACACAGTGACCCCCTGGTGCCAAGCAGTGAAGTCAGGCAGCACTTAGGAGACCTGCTGGTCACCTCACATCTACACTATGTCCCATATGGCCAGAGGCAGTGAACTTATTTCTAGATGTATTTTATTTGAAAATGGTCTCACGGGAGTAAAGAAAAACAAAATGAACACCAAAAATAATCCTTGTGAAAACAAAAGACCCAATGAAGACATTTTTCTTTGAGTTGATGAACAAGGTAGTATTTTAATTAACCTCAAGATAAATCTATTATTATCTAAATATGACCCCCGGGGTGAATATTGCTGCAGTATTCTATTTCAGGAACTTGTTAACATTTCATGAATTCTTTAAAAATTACCAAGTTGATTTTGTGTATGATCGTATATCCAGAAAGTTCGAAGTCGTTAGTGTCGTTCTAGAAATTTCTTTGTCCTGAAAGTTTTCATTGTGAGTAGATACACCCCACTGTGGAGATCCATCTATACACAGAGTATGAGTCCTGCTAAGAAGAAGAACCCCTCAGAATTATATCTCATAAATTAGCAGTTTACCCCATGTATAGATAAAATAGCAGAGTAAAGAATTCTGGGATCATGGAACCTGGAATCCACTGGATTCAGGCCGTTGGTGTCTCTCCTGGCTGCCACACCAAACATCTCCAAGGTGACACACTGGGGAGGGAGTGAATGACAGTCCTAAGAAATGTTCCCACACTGATTCCAAGTCACGGTGTGTCTCGTAGGAAGACCCTGCTCCCCCATGAGGGCACTGAGACCCCACCCCCGTGACATGGTGCTGCAACCCGGAGGAGGAGCTCCTCACCATGTTTATGCAACAAACCTCCTTGGAAACCTCTTGAAACAGCTCTTCCAGTATCAGTCTTAACATAAAAACGATGTATGTAGTTTTCAATGTATGGCCTGATCTGCTGTGGTTCATACCCATTAAGAACATGAGTAAGATCTAGTAGCTACACCAGTAACTACAGCCCTTGTTAGTTATAAATGAAGATTAGGCCCAGATAATTTTCATAAGTTTGACAGGTGAGAAATTTGTAATTTCTCTTGGGAACCCAATCAATGTGACAGCTGCCCTTCGCGTGATTGGCGTCCCGTCTTTGCATTTGTTCTATATGTGCCCAGCCCTGTGGGAGGAACTGTGATGCTGTTGAAGAAAAGCTCAGACACCTGTGGCTTTGATTCACTTGAAAAAGCATATAGAGTAAGGGCCACGCTGGGGCTGCTTCCCAGCAGATATCAAAGCACGTTTCAAACCTGCGATACGTGAAGGGAACCTTTTCCTCGTGGCAGTGTCAAGGGAGTCTTGACAGACCCGCCCCACATGGGTGCCCGAGAGGGCTCAGGAAAGATGGAGCTTCCCTCTCTGGAGCTGCAGAAGGCAGAGAGGGCGCTCAGCACTCCGGCGGGGCAGATGGCAACCCTGCGCCTCCTCCACTGAGTCTCCTGTCGGCCTCACTGCAACCTATGGCTTTCACCTCCGTCCCTTGGACACACACACATACACAGATATTATTTTACCACCCTGTCTTTTATCTCTGTTTCTGCTGCTTGGTTTGGGGATAGGAATGTGCCTATTGAGGTGAGTCAGTCCTTAGGACACAGCGTTCCATGGCAGTCAGCAGGGAGGCAGGTGTTCCTGGTGCAGCCTGGGCCTGGAGGCTCACCACTGTCCCAGGAAGCATGATTCCTCCCGAACAAGGCCTGGCCATGGGCATCCTCAGAGTCTTCCAGAGTAGCTGCTTGTCAGTCCAAAGAGTGCAAGGTTCTCTCTCAGGTAACCTAGCTGGGGCACAGGGAGGGAGGGAGATGGGCGGGACTTGGGTGGCATCTAGAGTTATGTGAGATACAGCAGTAATGGTCCTTCAGAGAGACCCAGCTCAGGTTTTGAGCAAATCAAATGTGTGAAGTTCAGCTGTCCTTCAGTATCAAGACTACTCTATCTATTATGTTATGGTAGATCCACATTGCTTTAAAAAGGTGTAGTGTGGCCGGGCGTGGTGGCTCACGCCTGTAATCCCAGCACTTGGGAGGCAGAGGCAGGAGGATTGCTGAATTCAAGGCTTGCTTGGGCTACATAGTGAGCTCAGGGCCAGCCTGAACTACAAAGTGAGACCCTGTCTCAAAAAAAAAAAAAAAAAAGGTGTAGTGTGTGTGAAAATGTCTTTTTTTAATTGACTGAAAGCTAATACCATAATTGGAAAATAATAAAATAATCTGCATGTTTTTGTTCTGCAGCTGACCCAGAGTAATTTGACACTGCCCACGTTCCCAAGAGATTTGCTGTGATGGGCACAGTGAGCACAGGAGATGGTGAACTGGTGGCTTTATTGGTTCATTCAGATGCATAACTAGGTAGGAGAGCAGAGCTCCAGGGGAGAAGGCCCCGGGCAGGGTGGACCAGGGCAGAGATTGCTGCTCTGTGACCTGCCTCTTTCACATCTGCCCACAGCTCAGGGAAATGCTACATTCACTCATTGTTTTGTTTTGTTTTGTTTTTTTCCTCTTTTCAGT
Source organism: Thryonomys swinderianus (assembly GCA_004025085.1). Taxonomy (NCBI): domain Eukaryota; kingdom Metazoa; phylum Chordata; class Mammalia; order Rodentia; family Thryonomyidae; genus Thryonomys; species Thryonomys swinderianus. The sequence continues at coordinate 24,755 of PVIC010016366.1, read as the reverse complement.
GCTGAGAACTGATGCCAGAATCTTACAAAACTAAGCAATGACTCCAACTTCAGCCTGTGGGCCACAGGGAGCTGCTTCCTTGGACTTGTCTGATGCCCACAATTATCTAACATCTCATCAAACATTTGAGCCCTTCTTGGAACCAGTCTGGGGTGCAGCATGGAGAGGTGGAACTTAGTGACAGGAGCCTCTCAAGGCCAGCGGTCCCACACCACAGTAGCGCAGACCCCGCAGCTCATGAGTGTGGAGGAGCAGAGACAAGCTCCCACTTAATCTTCCAAGACATGTGGCCAAGGATTTTGCCAGTGGGGCATTTTCTTCAATACCAGGGAGGCACAGAGAACCAGAGAGTCCTGGTGGACCTTCCCTGTGGCAGGAGGCCCGTGCCCGTCTCTGGTGTCCTGGCCTCACTGTCCTCAGGGTGTGATTCTTGCTATACTCTAGTGAGAGACACCACAATGCTCTTAGGCTTGTGGGCAGAGGGGACAAGTAGACCCAAGATGTGCCACGTGCAGGAGCCTCTTAACTTAAAGGAGTGCAAGCACGCTATTTCACACACATGCAGTAGATGGTAATAGCAACAAGGGGGAAGTGGGGAAGGGTTTAAGGAAGAGAAGGACAAGGAAAGTTTTTAAAAAGAAGTTGTATTACATACATGTACTCACTCCCCAAAGTAACTGTAAGTCATATGTATTGCTAAGATGTACTAAAATAATTTTAAAATAGGAAAATACATAATGTCCTCAGGTGATCCTTGGAGCCAGACAGACTTAGAAAACATTTGGAAGAAAATTAATGTATTGGGCCTACCTGGAGACATGGGCCTATGTTCTGGGCACTCTGGGAGGCTGAGGCAGGAGAATCAAACCCGATGTTAGCAACCTAGAAAAACCCTGCCTCAAAACTACATGAATAAATAGTGTGGGTGCGTAATGCAGCGCGAGGGCCCTGGGTTCTACCCCCAGAACTCCAAAAGAAAAGCAAAAACCAAAAAGTATCTCAAGAGAAAGAGCACCCGACACCTCTCCTACGTGTCCAGAAGAAACGGGGTGCAAGGCTGACACACCCACCCCGTCACGGACGGCGTCTGGCCCACAGTGCACAAGGGAAAAGCTGCAGCCTCGCTGAAAAGCTGCCTTGCTCTCCGCATGGGGATGCTGAACAGGAAGTGAAAACAGGTGCTGGTGTGTTCCGTGTGGCTGTCGCGGTCATGCACACAGCCATGAGGGGACAGAGTGTCCTAGGGGCCCCCCTCCCGGGGCTGACTGACTGGGCAGAACTCTTAGCCATCTCTGTCCTGAGTCACCCAGGCTCACCTCTTGGGACAGAAAACGGAAAAGACTCTCAACCTTCTAGAATTCAGAAAAGTACAGTGTAGGGACAAAAGCACTACGTCACCCACGTTGGTAAAGATTCACAAGCCTGCTAGGCCTCCCGGAGTCGGAGTGTGCAGGAGAGCAGCCCTGGCGCATGCGCACTGGCCTGCGAGGCGCGCGGCCATGGGGACAGAGCAGGGAAGGCTCACGGAGCTCCTCCCTGGGATCCGCACGTCGGTGTCCAGTCAAGATAATCGCTTATTCCCACAGTAGCAAACCTAGGAGCTCCCTGCAGAACCGTCTATAATAGAAAATCAAAAAAGGAAAAGACAGATTAAATATTCAATAATGAATACATTGAATTTGCCGTGCAAATATGTATGTCACAAAGAAAATGGAAGACAAAATAGCAACTTACATTTGCAAAACTTGAATAAAGGAAGTATGGGAAAGTTGTGCACCACTTAGAAAATGAAACACTATATTGCCAGTACGGAGACCAACAGATCTAAGTGAGGCCAAGAACAACAGTCAAGTATAACTGTTGAGGGTTCATACTTTCATGAAATATCCGGGGGGAAACGGTCAAAGTCAGTGTTATCAGAACTGCAGAAATTCACCCTGGGTGGGGGGCCTCCCACTCCAGGGCTCCTCAGTCCCTTCCCGTGCTGGGTGGGAGGGAAGGTCCCACGGCCCACAGAGTCCTTCTCCTTGACAGACACACTGGCCTTGCCCTCTGTTCTTGGCACCGCCATGGGGGGAAGCGTCGGAAGCCTGGAGGGAGCCGTCAGGGCCGGATATCCAGGTGGGAGCCGTTCAGCATGCATCACCCAATCTATGGTGCTGGCTTAGATGTTTTTCTTTAAGATAAAAAGCACTAGTGTGATAGGTGTTTTTCTCAGTATTCTGCTTTCATTGCAGTGTCGGTGCTTCGGGTAAGTAGGAGGACTGGGGTCACTAATAGGTCAGCCTCCCTCAGCCTAGGGCGGTGCGTGGCCTCCTCACACCCTGGTTCTTGGCTTGCTTCTCAGTTGTTTGGAAAACTGCCCCAAAAGGGGATGTAGCGGGTCCCACTTTATATTGTGAATATACTTCAATACCGAATCACATGTTAAGGTAAAGGGGTAGCAACACTGCTAAATATCAGAGCTAGACAACAGTTGCCAGTGTCACCACCATGAATCAACCCCTGAAAGGCACCTTTCTGTCAAACAGGGCCGGGGACACGACCAGCAGGCAGGGTCTGACCAAGGGCACCAGATACTCACAGTCTTCCCTCATGCTGGCCACAGCCCACAGGAGCAGACACATACATACACACACACACACGCATACACACATATCATACACACACACATGCATGCACACACACACACACACACACACACACACACGTGTGCACAGCAGCCTGGGAAACAAGTCAGCAAAACCCCCACGATCTCCAAATTGTCCCAACTACCCACATCAGTGAGCCACTGGTCATGCAAACATTGACTAGATAAGAACAGTAATTGTGATTGTGAAATCAGAAGAGAAGAGGAAAGGAAATGGGAGCAAAAGTTCCAAGAAATGTGGAGCATATGTGTTTTTTCACTGAAATGAAGGCAAACCCCATGAACTGCACAAAAAACTAAAATTTTATATTTTATAAAAATATAAAAATGAATATGAAATTTAAAAATATTTGTGGTATGGAAAATTAGTCTTAACACAGGTTGAATATATGTTATACCAATTTAAGGACACCTAAATATACTTATTTCTTTATATATAAAAATATAGCCATTTTTTAAAGGAACAAATATTTATTGGAATTTAAATTACTCTAAATGTTACCTCAATGGGGATAAAAATTAATTTGTGATTATTATATCAGGGTAATAAAGCAAGCCTCTTAACCCAAGCAGATTAAATATTAATACAAAACTGAAAAGAAAGATTGGATGAATGTCCTATCTATTAATTTTAGTATTAATATTTATAGTAATAATATATCTAAACTACATCTTGTTCCTCTTTTCAGCAATGAATTATTCTAATCATTCCAGAAACACAAAAATGCTTTTTAAAAAATCAATACTTTTCAATTGATGATGCTGCTAAAACATCTTTGAAGAAAATTCATAAAGAACATGAACTAAATGATCCAGATTTATTTTTCCTTGGTTGATGAAGAACTCAGGTCAAATTATAAGAAAAATAAATAAAAGAAAATGGGCTATTTGTACGGCATGACATTTCACAAAGACAGACATGTGACCAACAAATACATTGAAACTGATAAAGTTTGGGAAAACATTTAGATATAGACAACAAATTAACACTAAAAGCTCACCAATTTCCTGTGATTTGTGTGAGAAATGCACTCTCATGTACTTCAAGCAAGAAAATAAATTGGTACAAACATTTCAGAGGGACAGTCTCTAATAGACATCTACATTTGAAATGCACATTAAACTTTGATGAGCAATTCTAGCACTAAGAATTTAAATTATAGATATCCTTTCAAAAAAACTCCCAAGACATGTAAACAAGAAGAGCTGTAGACCACTGTTTGTTCTAGAAAAAAATCAAAGCAGCAAAAATACCTGTGAAGACTGAAATGGACTTAAAAACAGTGATTCAGCCTGTGATACTCTACTGTGAAATGCAATGCATGTTTTTATAAAGAATGAGAGGGGGTTTTACAGAAAGAGTTTTAAACTGTTATCAGTAGGCTCTTGATTTGGGTGTACATGCAGGGTGTTCCCTAAACATTCCTGTCTTCGGTTTAGCCATGGTTTTGGAGAAATGTATGAAGTAGAGACCCTTCAAGAAGTGGAAACTCATGGAACCAGTTAGGTCCCGTGTGTCAGGACTGAGGCCACAGAGTCTCTCCTGGTCTCCAGCCTCTTTCTGTCATCTCCCTCTTGTACTCACACCTATCTCTGGATCCCACTCGCCATAAGCACCTCAGCAAGGTCAGGTCAGAGCTGGTGCCAGTCTGGGGACCTCCAGGATGGTAAGGAAATGAACCCCCATCTCTTAATAGAGAACCAGCCTTGGGTACTTGTCATAGTAACACAAGGACAAACACGGCAGGAAGTAAAGTGAGACCTGCAGGCACTACTGGATGTTGGTGGAAGGAGAGGGTCATTGGCTCTGTGTGTCCTTGTTCAGGAAAGGTGTCCAGAAAGGGCACAGTGTCCACATCTCCGGGCTGAGGGCTAGTGCCATTGGTCCCAGGAGTCAGGGTGCTGTGGGCAGGCAAACTGTGTCCTTTCACATCGCCTTGCGCATGATCTGCTTTTGCCTGGAAACCTAGAAGAGGCTGCTCTCTGGACTGACTGTGAAATTACTGGACACATCTTCTGTCCCACATATTTTTTTAATGTTAAATAATGCTGCTTTTGAAATAGGGGAGAAGAACTTCAGTAACCTGTCAGCCACTGGACAGTGAGTTGAAACACATGGGTCAGCACATCCTCCCAGACCTGCACCCGGCTTTCAACTCTTATAGTGGCCAGCATACACTCATTTCTGTGGCTCTAAATATAAATATTAAAAATACACTCATTAGTGTATATCAACCCATTTGGCTTTCATTTAATTTTGTATTTTTAAATATTCTGGGAAAAATCAGCTCTGCATTTCCCTGGGTCGGCTGCCCCGGCAGGACCATGGTGCTTGGCTTTGTCAGGTTGGCACAGCCTGTCAGCCATGCAGCTCACGTCTCTCTGGTGTGCTGCAGCCGGAGCATGAGCTGAGGGGATCTGATACTTCGAAGCTGAAGCTTATGCACATGTGTTTGTACCACCGCAGCCCCTGTTTCCACTGAGGTCTTAGTGGCTTGGTTAAGGGTGCTCTATGTCACCACCTGTTAACAGGTGCAAACCAGTCTACTGTCTTCAATATACGAAGACCACCCAGGGAAAAATATGAAAAATTCCTGCTTTTAGAGAAATTTCAGGGTCTTGAAAAACAGCAAATCACTCTGAGCTCCTCTATTTGTGTTATTTAAATTGTATTTTCAGCATTCATCCATATATTTCCACCCATCTGAATTATCTTTCAAATTTTTGCCTGGCGAATCATCATTATTCAAATGTATAAATAATTTAAAAACCTGCTTTAGCAAAAACCTTCGGATATTTTAAAAATAGCTAATGGGTCACACAGTGGTTTGTTACTGCCTGCCTGTGCCCTCTGATGGAGTCTCTGTGAAGGGGTCTTCTGAAGAGCACAGCGTGGCAGACTCCAGATAACACACTCTGGAAAAAGGGGCTGATCTTGCCACAGAGGCAGCAGGAAGTGCACCTGAGATGACCTCAGACACCTGGAGAGGAACAGGGTCGTGTGTGCTTGAAAGCCGAGCGTCCGCGGCTCGTTCCAGGCAGCGGTGGGGCTCTGTCAGTGCGTGCAAAAGCAGAGTGAGAGGAGCATGGCGGATGCCCACGGTCCGGAATCGCTCGCACCTGAGAAACCAGGGCCTTTGGCTTTTCCTGCAGATTCAGCCTCCCTGGCCTGTGGGCTGGAGCCTCAGTGAGAGTCTGACATACAGAGTGATGACAAACAGTGTCAAATCAAAACAAAACAGAGAAATGCAGAAGACGTTCGCTCCGAGCCTGCTTGGCCTGTGACTACAGCATCTGAGGCTCTGCCTTGATCTTGCTAAATCTTAGCATGTTTTCATTAGTGTTCAAATCAACACATACAAAGAGACAGGGGCAAGTCACCCTGTAGGGTTCTCTAAGTTTTGACAGACAAGAACCTGTTTCCATTATTTAAAATATCTTTAGAGAGTGTATGAAACTGTGTTGGGTGAGGGCCCCCAAATGCTACGGGCATTTTGCCGTGCTCTGAGCAGGGCCGAATCTCTCAAAAGCCAGTGAAGTGATTGCTCGCCTTTCTGAGACACAACCGAATTCCTTTTAGATGTGCTGCCCTCACATCTTCTCACAGGAGCCCAGATACTCTGGGCTGTTTTCCAAGTTTCGCCTGAGGACACCAGGCTTGTCAAAGTTACGGGCACAGCCTGAGAGGAGAGGAGAAACCCATCAGGGGCTCTGGCCACTTTAGCTTCACGTCCCTGTCTTCTCTTGTCACGCAGGCTTACCCCAGCACCTTTCTCCCCAGACTCTGGAGTGAGGACACGATCGCTCTTGGTTGACTTCCTGCTCTTTAAGCAACCCTGGAGGCCCAGTTTAGCCTGATTTTACCTCTGTCCCCAACAATTCCATTGAGAACCCAGCAGGTTCGCAAAGCCTTAGGGTACAATACACCCTTCATCCATAGCTTCTGTCACCTACAATGAACTCCATCTGCAAATAGGGATATTTGTTTCGAGTCTTTCCAGAGATGGATAAAGAATACCTTTGCATGGTTTTTAATGCAGCATGTTATTATAATTGTTATGTTGATTTATGTAACTAATCTTAGAGTACCTCATTTATAAATGAAACTTTATCCTTGGTATGCATTTGTATGGGCAAACAACATAGTTTTGTTGTTGCTTTTAGACAGGGTCTTGCTATGTGGTTTAGGTTGGCCTTGAACCTACTACAGGGTCCAGGTTGGCCTCAAACTCACAGTGATCATCCTGTCTCAGCCTTCCAAGTACTGTGATCATACCACCAGGGACACCCCACCAGGCCATGAGGGGAAAACATGGAGTATAAAGATTCTGACCTGCCCACCGAACCAGGTGTACACTGGGGTCTTAGAACATCTCCACCATTTCCTAGCCTGGACCATTGTAATAAAAAGTCCAAACCCTCCAGGTCCTGAGAGCTCTGTGTAACTGGGAGCATATGTACCTGCTCCCAGCCACACTTTGCATTCCCAGTGGCACTGCATGGAGGAGGGAGGCAGCACGACTCCCTGAATGGGGAATTTCACAGTCCAGCGGAAGAGATCACACCCTGACCGGGCCCAGATTGCATCAACACGCCCCTTTATTTCACCCAGAACGGCACTGCCCTGTTCCTCTGACCCGCGTCTGCACCTTTCATTGACCACGTCCTAATTATGTTCCAGCAAGTGGGAGTTGAGTTTACATCGCCCCCTGTGGCTCTTCTGAGCCCTGCACGGGAGACGCTGGGCAACCAGGGCCTGTGGTACAGAGCATCTGCCCAACATCGGCCATGGCTCTTGAGAATCACACGCGATCTCCATGACTTTGCAGAAATTCCCTATTCAATGTTTTCCTCTTTTCAATGTTTTTGTCGGCGCGAAGCTGACCCTCTGTGTCCTCTGAGCCTGTGCTTCATAGAGACACCGGTTTTCATCTTCCCCATGTTCTGGCCTTGCTACTTCATCCAAATGAAATTTATGTGTAGAACCAAATATTAATAAATTATAGATATTTAAAAAGAACTAGACAACAGTGATATTATTTCTGATTTTAATTGTGTAAAAAGTTGAGGCTCAAAAAGAAAGCTCAAATGAAAAGGTCATGCTGATAATTTCTAGCAGCTATTATTTTACAGAGAACACAGTTGTCTTCCAAGCATCCCTTGATGCTTTTGATAATAGGAGGCGTCCTTGCTAAAATAAATTTCCCTTGATTACATTGTTATTTCATTTTTTATTATGATCTCAAAATATTTTCTTACATTTTGTAGGCTTTTCGGGAGAACATATCAGTTTTTTATATATTTACAATGAAAAATAGTTCACATTAAGTTTATCCTTAACTTTGCCCTTTTCGGCACTGCATAAATATGTAAAACACTTAAAAGAAAGTACTTAAAGCTTGGAGTTTGGAAACTCATTTTTAAATGTAAGCTTTCCAGCCCCGTTTTATTCCAGTTGCTCTGACTTGGTGGGCTTTTGCATCCAGATTCAGGTCCCGGAAGTGAGGCTTGCAGGCCCCAGGCTCAGTTTTTTCCAGGCCCTTGAGCAGCGGATGCTGTCCAGTTGGGCATGAAAGAGTATTTTCCCCTCTGCTCACATATCTTTAAAAATGAAAATGATTTGCCTCCGGTTCCCTTCCGTTTCACTTCACATTTCCCATCTCTACCCCTTCTCTTTATATATCAAAAATAATTTTAGAAGATTAGAAATTGAGCTTTAAAAGTCAAAATTCAAAACAGGGTACTTTGGAAACCATTCACACTTGCAAAACACCCTAAACAGTATTTAGCGTCTGAACCACAGCTCAGATCCTCTTTGTCCATTGTAGCCAAGGACACACTGAGGTCAGGCGCTGGCTGAGCGTGTAGGATGGTGCTATGGAGGCTCCAGAAGAAGGAAGGGGCCAGGCAGCTGCGGCCCAGAGCTGGAGCCTGAGTCCAGCAAGCAGCGCACAGCACTCCCCAGCCTCCAGCCCCAGCCCAGGGCTGGGCCTTCCCTGCGTTTGCATGTCCCTCTCCTTCCCTCCCTTCCTTCCTTCCCTCCCTCCCTCCCTCTGTCTCCTTATCTTCCTTCTGGCCTGGTCTTCTCCATTCTCCCCCTCTCCCTGTCTTCCTCTCACTGTACTCCTGCTTCGTGTCCTCCAACCTGTTCCCCTGGGCATGGGTGCCACCTTCCCCCAGATCGCGCCTGCTCCTCTCACCCCACCATCCTCGTGCACAGAGACCAGCTCAGAGCCAGCGCTCCTGGCACGGGGCCTGCTGTGCTCACGGCCACCCACAGAACAGAAACCGGGTCCTGCTGTGCCTCACGGTGCCAGGGCTCTGCTCCTCCCAGAGCCAATTTCAGTTTCCACCAGGTGGGTGTCGTGCTTTCCCGCGAGGACCTGCTGGCCGCAGTCCTGGACATGGCCCTGGCTTCAGCCCTCCTGCCCGCCACATCGCTGGTTTTGGGGATAGAGCCACACTTCTGTCAGTTGCCCCGCTCCTCCCCCAGCTGGTGCCCTCCACACTCACAATGACACTTCCCCACTTCCCCAAGTCCCACAGAGCCACCTCACAGCTCCTGTCTCAGGCCTGACTTCCTGCCTCCCTGTGTCAGCACTGCGTTCCCATCTGGGCTTCTGTCCCAGGTGCGGTCCCCCTGCCCTCATGTCGCAGCTCCCCGCTGGCCACCCCTTTTCTGCCCTCACAACCCCAGCGACAGCATCCCCTTCCTGTCCACAGCCTTCTGTCTGTCCTGTGCTTTCTTCTTGTGCCCTGATTTGAACAAATATTTCATCCCCCTAAGACTTACAATCCATTGAAACAATTATGTATTTCATGCTCTGCACCCTCTTCAAATATATCTTCTTCTGCATCACCAATTTTCTTTTAATACTAGTTTATCTTCATAAGCAGGTTCTAACATCTCTCAAGTTAAAAATTATCCTCAAATACCTAATGAGCTTCTATCCTATTTTCGCCTAGAGAGCACATCTTTGGAATGAAACCATCTATTTCATCGTCTCGACCTCCTCATCTCCCCTTCTCTTTGAACACATGCCAACCAGATTTTGACCCCTAAACTCCATAATAAAACACCTCTCCAATAGCACCAGTAGTTCCACATTGCTGTTTTCATTTTACTCTGCCTTGTGCTGTGTCCTGTGAATAATCACACTGCTTTTGGTGAAGTCCATTCCCTCCCAGCCAGCTCCTATCGTCAGTTGGTTTAAAACAACACTGGCCTTTTGTGGTGATTCTGACTGGAAGGAAGATCAGGAGTAGCTGGTTCGAGACCCAGTGTTGGCTGAGGATGCACCGACCGTGTCTTCACGGACCTGCCCTTCCAGTGATGGCTCTACAGGGACCCGCGGTGCACAGTGAGTGCAGGGCAGTGTGGTGAAGGCAGGAAGCAGAATTCTAAGGCCACTTCAGACAATGGTTGTGGCCGAGGGAAAAGCGTTGGAAAGGGTAGGGTTTTAGACAGGCTTTCAGGGCAATATGTCTTTCATGGTAATCCGTTTTTTTGTTTGTTTGTTTGTTTTTTGCTTTTGAGACAGGGTCTCGCTTTATAGTTCAGGCTGGCCCTAAGCTCACTATGGTGCCCAGGCAAGCCGCTGCGAACTCAGCAATCCTCCTGTCTCTGCCTCCCGAGTGCTGGGATTGGTAATCCGTTTATTAATTTGAATACTCACTGTGTATTTTTGTCACCTCTTATAAGCTATTCTTCTACTGATAGCCCCCAAGTTCTACAGTTCAATTCCCTGTCTTGATCCTAAGTTCCACACTAGACATGGCACTTGTCTATCAGATATTGTTGTTTACATATGTAATGGTCATCTAAAGAAGTATCTTGTCAAAGTCAGAGACCTTGATGGATATGAGGAGGATGGGTGCTGTCGCTGGGGTTCAAGATGGGCCTGTCTGGGGTCCCTTTCATGCAGCCCAGGGCCCACACAGAGCCAACTTCTGGGCACTGGCAGAGGCGACAACCCCAGGGATGGAACATCTTTGGTCCCCAGTGCCTCCCTTCCCCACTGGACACCTCTGAGACACGCTTTCCTTCCCATGCCCGCATGGGGAAGCCAAGAATAGAAAGGAGCCAGGCGCTCACCAGATGCATGCACTTGGTAGTTAAAGGCACGAGAGACTCACTGAGAACAGGGCAGACCCCTCTGTTCATCCTTCTCACGCAACAGCCAGCATCTCACACATCTCTCTGCTCTGGACATTTGCTGCCCAGGCAGAGGAGGGAGCCCGCTGTGAGGAAGGCTGCTGTGTTTGGGTTTTACTTTGGGCTACAAACCAGAGGTGGGAGGGTCATGGTCTCAGGGACAGGGAAACTCACAGTTTCATGACGCACACAGCCTGCTGCGGCACGCGTGTCCCAGGGTCCACTGACGATGCAGGCTGTTAAAGACATGCGTGTCCTTTCTGCCCCTTTGAACTCTGGGCCTCTGAGCTGGGCCTCCAGCCTCAGTCTCAGGGGTGCACGCTGAGGAAGACATGCACCCATCCTCGCTGGGCCTGCAAGGTCCTGGTTGGCCCATTCCGCCCCCATCCTGCTGTTGTCACGATGCTCCTCGGACACTTCCAGGCAGAACCCATGGGTGTATGGACTCTCACTTCTCTCTCTTCTCTCTGGATTTCCCTATATATTAACGTGGCTCCATGCATCCGTGGATTTTTAGATTTGTTCAAAGATCATGCTGCTAGATAAATATCTGAAAACACTACCTATAAAAAGTATTTCTGTCATTAAACTTTTTCTTCTAAGCATTTATTGCTTCTTTAAGTTATATATCAATTGGTTTATTTTTTATTATCTGTCTCTTTTTTTTATATTGTTCTACAAACATAAGGGCTTTTTTCCCTTTTATTTTTATCTATTTCTTGGTGTCATTTAGATTTCTCAATATGTGTGTGTGTGTGTGTGTGTGTGTGCGCGTGTGTGTGCGCTGAAGGGATGAATAATGTTATAGTCCCAATTAACCTTTGCAGTATGCGGTATATAAAAATTAAATTGGCTGTGCGTATAGAATGGATCAGAAATGGACAGAAAATATAAGAAGGGGCTCAGAAACTATTAGAGTAACTCACAATTGGGTTAGTTGGGATCAGCATCAGAGACAGAAGTAAAAATGTCAAAGGGGAGCCAATTTCTGTTTCTGAGTAATGGGCAGCCATTTTTTGTGTGCAACACTTCTTTAAAACTTGATAATTGATTCAAAGCTAGGAAGGATAAAATATCCTCATGAAGAAGGGGACCAGTCACATCTCCTGACTGGCATGTGGTGCACAGTGCTCCGGGGCAGTGGGCAAAGTGAGCCTGTGGCACCGCAGGAAAGGGTACAGATTCCAGTGTTGTGTGAGCCATTTGGAATGATCTTCATGGTGGAGACAGGCCCCGGAAGGGGTTGCATAGACCCCCAGAGATCGAGCGCATGGAGCAGTGTGACTGTCCCACTGAAGACCGGTTCTCTTCGGGGAGTGGCACTGCTATGTCAGGAGGGGCAGAGGCACCACACTGTCACACGTGTCCTGGGATGGTGTCACAAGCCCTGCACTCATGCTGCACCACCTCTATTCTCCCTCCCCTCAAAACCAGCTCACTCTGAAGAGCCTGACCCAGTAGTACTCAAGCCCTCTGTCATTGCCCAGGAGGAAAGGCTCTGTCTGCTTTGCCTGCACTGAGGACTTGGGGTATAAAGTTAATAATCATGTCTGGGTCCACAAGTTGACACTTGGTCTCTTTTAATGCATAATGTAGACTGAATAAACGTATATACATCCATTAGACTTTCTAGAATCTATGGAATGTGTCAAATGAATTCGAAGTTCACAACCACACCTAAGAAGAGCTGTAAAATGCCCATTCCAAACCACTGAAGACCAATCATATACATTGCAGGAACAGAGTGATATACTAATACATGGTATTTTTATACAAAAGATGTAAATCATGAATGGCACCTTCATAATTATCAGATTGAGCTCAGAATACTATTAGACATGATTAGACACTAATTTATTGAGAGAAAATGAGCTAAGAGCAGGTATAATTTTTGAAAGCAAAATCTGAAGAGTCCCCCGGAAGTCATTACTGATGTAGAGAAGGGAGACTGTCCCAGATTTAGCTGTTTGGGAGCCCGGGAGGTGCAATGGCAAGAAGTTGTTAATGGTCCTTTCCCCAGGCCCAGGGTTGCCTTCCTTCTGTGGAATGTGGAGGAATCTGAAGCCAGGCCAAAAATATGAAAAACTGTGTTTTACATTAAATGAGTGATCACGAAAATGGAGCCATTATACCCTGTGAAGCATTCTGCCCCCACTGCACGCTGGATCTCTGCTTTGGGGATTGCTTCCCTCTGGCCATAGAACTGACCTCTGACCCGGAAGAGCTCTGCTCCTGAGAGACTGGTGCAGCCCTGCTATCAGAGGGGCCCGTGCACTTGGAATTCCTGCTCATCTCTGTTGACTCCTAACCCTTGTAAGCAAGAGCAATTCACTTTCTTTTGCTGATTATGGAGGTGACTCTGACTCCGCTCCAGCTGCCCTCCTAGCAGCCCCTGTAGAAACTAAGACCCCCGAGGCTGGCCAGACCCCCTCATGGTCAGACCGTTTGGACACCATCTTCCTGCTGAAAACCAGCAGGCTGTGCATTCCCTTGCAGAGACTGATGGAGGATTACGATGTTGTGCCCAAGCCACAACTGCCCTCCATTGTCATAACGGCCCTCAGGTGTGTCTGAAACATAAACCACATGCTTAACTATGACATGTATATCTGGATTTATTTACAAAGTAACATACCCAACCCTTCCAGCATAGAATTGATGTCGGTTACTTCATTTACTGTTTTTTTGTTTTGTTTTGTTTTGTTTTTTGTTTTTTGAGACAGGGTCTCACTTTGTAGTTTAGGCTGGCCTTGAGCTCACTATGTAGCCCAGGCAAGCCTCAAACTCAGCAATCCTCCTGCCTCTGCCTCCCAAGTGCTGGGATTATAGGCATGAGCCACCATGCCCTGCTACTTTCCTTTTATTTTAACATGCAGAAATGAAATATGGACTGAAACCAGATGTGGTGGTACAGACCTGTCACCACAGAACTCTGGAGGCTGAAGCAGAAGGTTTCCATGAGTTTCAGCCTAGTTTGGGCTACATAACTGAGTTCACAATCAGGCTGACTACAGAGTGAAGATCTGTCAGGAAACAAAAATAAAAGAATTTAAAACCTTGTGCTCTTCCTGTTACAATTTCTTCTTGCATGAACAAGAGTGCATATGCACACACACACACACACACACACATCCATGCTCCCACACATCAACACATGAACACATATTCTAACAATTTATTGAATTACTTCTGTGGTCTGTGGGTGTGATGTGTCTGTCATGGGGAATGTGCATTTATGTCTCAGTAACTTCTCGTCTGCAGTATTTTGTCTGGCTTGCATGTGGGCAGCACAAGTGGAAGGCAGTCTGAAGGGTGGGAATGTGTACACTTTGGAAAATAACTGAATCCACTGATATCTGAGCTTCTATCTGTCAGATGCAATCCAGAGTAAAAGATGGAAGGAAACATGGGATTCCTTTTTAAGAAAATTAAATTATTATGTGGAGATTTGAAGATATGACAGAAAGGGCAAGATTTCTCCCAGTTTCCTGGATTCTCGGGTGACCTGTGGTGAGCTAGACCGTAGGGACATGGTCCTTGCCTGCTATGATGCTGGTGTCAGAAAACGAATCTGTCTGAGCGCTATAGAGTGATCGGCTCCTTGCTGCACAGCCAAGGGCCCCCAAAGCCGGATGCAGTATTCTCCGTCATGTTTTGAGGGTGTTTAGTGGTCTTTAAGACAGAGGGCTGCACAACATTCCAAGGCATCCGGCCCATAAATAGCTCCTGATGCTAGGGCTGTGCACATCTCGAGGTTGTGTTTGCAGTGGGCCAGCTGTGAAGGGGAAGGTGGCAGAGTTCTGAGTTTGCTGCATAAAAGGAAGAAAAGTTCGGCAAGACTTGGAACTACAAAGATGAACACTGCAGTTAGGGATGCTGAAGGGAACCGACAGGCAAAAGATGAGGAGCCGCTGAGTTTGTTTAGTCGATTTTAAGAGCGTTTTGTCATAACTAGTTAAGAAATTCAAATCCACTTGTTCCAAAGTCTCAGAGTTTAAGAAATTTGGAGATTAAGATTCTTACCAAGTGGGATTCTGCATTTCACTCTCTTCCATCTTGTTTATGCAGCAGCCAGTGGATATTTAACCTTTGAGAATCCTGCATTAAATGAGGAGTGCATTAGAGTTTCAATGCCATTAGCTCATAAGCCACAGCCCAGACATTTTCTCCATTCACAAATTCAAGAGTCAGTAAGTAAAAATGAGATAATTACCAGTGAGCATCCACTACCTGCATTCGCTGTGCGTACCTCTCTTCCCGTTCACGAAAATGGGTCTTAGCCTGTCCTGTGAGAGCCGCGGCCACCTCCTGCTCCAGTGCAGCAGCAGGGCTCTCGGGGTGACCTCACACGTCTCCATGGCAATGGAGTCATCCGGAAATAGCACAGTGGTTTGATTTAGAGTTGGTCAAAGGCAGACTCTTGAATCACACACACATTAAAGGCCAATTTCAGAAGAAATTCTTAGGCTGAGAATTTTGCAAGGCAACATTTTGAGCAATGTGGTATTTGTATTTTTAATGATTATGTATTTCTTCTTCTGAATTTGAAGTCATACTTTGATCCGTCAAACACCTAGTGATTGGAATATTTATAAGGAAGGCAGCTACTATAGTGGTGTACAGGACACAGTCAGGGCAGCTCTGCTCTGCACCTGGCATGACTGCTAACAGACTGCGTGGGCCTTGGAGAGTGCGGGCTGCCACCTTGAACTGTCCAGGCACTGGCTGTGCATCAGGCAACTTCAACAGACATCTTCACAGCTCATAGTTCTGGGGGCTGGAAGGCCAAAACCAAAGTGTCATCAGATGTAATTTTGGATAAGGACTCTCTTGGTTCATACTATGTCCTGGACATGTGCATGTGCACACCCACACACACCTATTACCCCCCCCCCCGAAATAGAAGGAGGGAGGGAGAGAGAAAAGTCTTTCCCTAAAAGTACAGAGATGGTCCTGAATCAGGGTGTCACCCTCTCACCTCATTCTCTGCAGCTGCTTCCTTACAGCCCCATCTCCAAATGTGGTCCACTAGGGGTTCTCAGTACCTGGATGCCAGGGGCACAGAGTGCACTATACTGGGCCCTCCCCCTGTCTGGTGTGGTCCTGCCTGAACTGTGGCAGGGCCCTGACAGAGGTGGATTTGTCTTGAAAGAGCCCAAGCTAAATCTCACAATGACCTCTTCCCTCACATCCCCAAAATGATGGCTACACTGTTGCTGACCTCACAAGAAGTGCTCAGGCAGAAAAGCCACCTCACACCCGCATCAGGGGAAGCAGCCATTCCTCTGAGCAGACTCCTCCTCAGAACCAGGGAGGCACGAGGAGGCGGCGCATTGGATTCCAGGGCTTGAAAGCAAGAGCTTTCTGCTCCAAATGCAGTACTTGGTGAGACCACACTGCGCCGCGAGAAGGGACACAGCAGGCCCCCGGCACCCAGAGCCTGCTGAAGCCACCTGCTCGGGCACTGGAAGCCTGGGCGCCTGGCCTTCCCCATCCTCCCGCAGCAGGCTCTGCAAAGCCTCATGCCATCTGTCGGCTGCTCTTCCTCTGCTCCAGCCAACCTCATAGGCCTCACACATGTCCTACTTCTAGAGTCTGAGCATGAGTTTCCACTGGGATTGTTGCCTCAGTGTGTGCGAGAGTCACCATCCTTGACCAGAATCAACCCGGCCTCTTTTCAGGGGCTCTGCAGGGTGCCAGGGAGCTTGTGGGCAGGGAACTGAATCAAGAGAGTGCCCAGCAGAGAGTACAGATGAGTCAGTGACCATAGGGAGGTCAGTGGCCTTGGTATGGACGATGCTTGGGCTATGGCTATCCTGGTTGCACAGTCCTGTTACTAAGGGACCTGGTTCCAGTGGACAGACTCTCCCATGGTGTCCACACAAGGCTGTGCCATCCTCAGTGCTCCGGATGCAAATTCCAACCAAAAATGCTTTGAGGTCAGTCTAGGGGGTGCACAGAGAGCATAGCTAGTTGAATTATTGGCCCGAATATAGTTTCCTCTATGCAGATAAGAATCATATTCAGCAGAATTTTGCTTACTGTTTTCTCCCAAGTTGCTATAGGTGAAGAACTTGTTGGAGAAACTTTGCTATTAAACCTTTGGACAGGGCAGCAAAATGTGGGGAAAGCCAGAAGGCAAATGCCAGCTTCTCAGGGTGGGCGAAGCCCAGACCACTCTGAGCAAGAACAGGAAGGGGGCCTGGAGGTGTATCAGCAGTTCCTAGAGAAAGTAGGTGGCCTGGGCTTTCATACGCAAAACTCAGGCTCCAAATGCACGAATCGCTGTCTTGGGCAGAGCAGCACTATCACCAAAGAGAAGCGCTGGCACCTTGCCCAGCGGGACCTGAGGTGCCGGCACCCAGGCCAGACTCACCCCAGCAAGCCCTGGCGAGAGAACTATTCCACACCCAGGTGAAGGGACTCTGTTTGAAAAGACTTTTCAATAGGTGAGGGAGGGGCTAATGCCGAGAGCACTGACCACAACACCTCTGAGGGCCTCCTTGATCCGTGGAAATGGGCGTTCATGGTGGCCGAGGGTGGGAGCCTGAGGAGACAGGAGAATCCCAGCCTGACACTCGGGTCTGCAGGACTCTGGTCCTCACAGGTCCATGGGACCAGACACTTCAGCTCTTCTGTGTGAGACAGAAACAACAGGTGTCGGGCTCAACCTAGGCGAGGAAAGTCCTCCTGGGCCCTCCCAGGCATCTGGGAAGGTGTCGGCTCCTCTCTGTGTGTGGTTTCTGACCTGAGGGGCTGAGTTCTCAGGTGTCCCTGCTGTCTGGGACCGCAGGGTGGGCAGAGCTTTGGGCTGTCTCTCCAAAGCCTGTCTCTTCCACACAACCAAACAGCACAACCAAAGACAGCACAACCAAACTACACACGATGTCACAGAGGTCCGGGCTCCAGGCAGTGGAGAGACGATTTCAAGGTGCTGAGTGTTGCCAGGAGAGGTACTGAGGCCCAGACCAACACACTTCTGTGGGCTTCCAGGGAAGGGGTCTGCTGAGCTGCTTCTTCCCAGGCTGGCACCAGTTTCCTGCCAGACCTTCTGCTAACTGTGGAGCTGCAGTAGTTCTCCGATGTGGCCACAGGGTCCCATCTTCCTCTACCTGTGCAAATGCTCTACTCCCTCTCTCCTCCTCTCTTTATCTCTCTCTCTCTCTCTCTCTCTCTCTCTCTCTCATACACACACACACACACACACACACACACACACACATGCACGCACGCACGCACACACGCATGAGTGGCCTGTGTCCCCCCTCCAGGTTCTTCCTGTGCCTAAGCATCTCAAGGCCACACTTCCATAGTGGTGTCCCAGGTGCAGGGCTGCTCCCTAACAAGAGAGATGGAAACTCAGTCACTCTGACACTTAGAGCTGGAAGGCACCAGGCTTTCTCTCACTGGGGATGGAGGGAGTTTGGGTGCTGGCAGGCAAGGGAGTTGGATCCCCAGGGAGGAACAAGGAACAGTAATTCTCTCTGATGCCTCCTCGGGCTGCTCCCCAACGGGCAGGGGTGTGTTGCTTGCAAAAGTTCTGGTTGTTTCATTTTTCTCAACATAAATGAAGCATTTCCTAAGAACCTGAGACAGACTCCATGAGTCAGTCAATTTCTAAACAAAGCGGATCTTTATATATGGATGGTTTGACTTGCAGGGAGCTGTGGACCATCGCGTCTGGAAAGTGAGGGAGCACACGATGTCATCCATCATTTAATCACCTGGAAATCATGCTTAGAAGCAGGTTAAAATTATTTTTCTATAACAATTCAAAGAGCTTATTTAATAGCTCAGCTGGATGGCTTTTCTTAAATCATTAATATTTTGATGTTTTGTAGGAAGATGTTTCATTACGGTGCTTGCCAGAGATGTTCCTTCCGTTCTGTTGGCACTGTCCCAAAGCCTTTGGAAGTGCTTGAATCTACACACTTCAGTGCCCCCACGAGAGGTACCAGCAGTGAGGAGGTCACAGTTCTGGACAGGCCACCGCTCCTCGCGTCTTGCTCCTGTGTGGGAGTCGCATTCTGAGGCTTCCATGTCTTCCTCTTCCCACTGCTGTCTCTGTGTCCACAGAGGCGGTCATCTGTGAGGCAGAGGTCCCCTGACCGTACCACACGGGGACTGGACAGCTTCAGGGAAGCAGCTCCCCCTGCAGAGTCTCCTGCTTTCTGCACAGGCAGCTCCTCTCAGAGCAGAAGCTCTTGGAACAGTCACCAGCGCCAATGGGGCAAGACCCGAGACAGGTGGCTCCCCTCTTCTTGGGGAGTTTCTGTGATAAGCAGGCCAGCCCTATGGTGCTGACCATCTCTGGAGGAGAAGGACTCTGAACTCTGGGGAACTCTGAACTAAGGGAAGCGCCCCTGTGACCCCACGCTTGTGTTCTACCTTAACTTCAAACAGCTCCAACTAAATTTTCCTAATATCTGCAAGTCTGGGAAAGGCCTTGCATTTCTCCAAAAAAGGGAACAGTTGGGGGCATCTGGCTCTTGTAGCCTGGGTTTGAGAATTGACCTGAGCTTTTCTTCCATGTGATCCTGTTAACGTTTCAGTCTTGTGAGCTCTGGTCAGAATCACACCAGCTCCAGTGATAGCATTCTAAGCTTTCTCAAACACTTCTAAAAGCTGCCAACCACATGGACAGCTACAGTTGCATGAAAAACCTACCTGTTGGTACGATCTTCCGTATTTGTTAGCTTTTCTGTTGCTGAATGTAAAACTCAACCCTCACAGGTGTAAAGGAGGGCACTGTACTTAGGCTCATATGTGAAGGAGACTCAGAACACTTATGGTGGGAGGGCACAGAGGAGTAAAGCTGCTTATTTAATGGCAGCTGGAATAGTGCCAGCTCTAAGAAAGACCAGGGCCATATTTGATGGCCAAATCCATGGCTCCCTGACCTGCTCCTATGGCTGACATCAAGAACTGCCGTCCTAAACCTTACGCTGAGATGTGGCTTTTGGAAGGTGAGCAGACAGTGCAGGAGTTAGAGCTGAACTGGCGTGAGCAGTTGGGCTTCACTGCAGGTGGGGCCCTGGAGCCAAGACCAGGAAGGGTACACGCTCCACCCTGACTCATCCCCCTGGAAGCCAGGGCTAAAAACTTTTCCCTGCCCTTCCCTGCTGCCCTCCTGTTTTTGCTTTATAGTCCATCAACCTTGGGCTGGAACCATGAGCCAAAATGCACCTCTCCTCCTCAAGCTATAGGCGTTGGCACTGTGTCTCAGAGATGAGCAGGTGCTGAGATGCCCACTCAGACACACAGGAGTGTGCTACAGCAAAGGGCCAGGTGGATGCACAGCCAAGCAGGTTGGTACTCTAATGGAGGTACCTGTTTTCCTCCATTCTGCAGCCTCTCTCGACGCCATGGGAGTGTCCAGCAGCTCTCTCAGGTTCTCTTCAGGGTGGGTAACATCCAAGCTTTCAGAATGAAAGCGAGCATGTGATAGTGTTCCTTCTGTGCCTGGCCTCCTTCACCAGCCATGCTTTCTCCCCGTTCTAATCATCTTGCTGAAAAATGCCAAGATGTTGTGCTTTTATGACTAAGTGATATGTCATTGAGTACCTCTATGTCACTTTTTACTTCTACAGTTGTACATTTCAGGTGATTCCATGTTTTGGTAGTTGTGACTACTGCAGAAGTAAACATGTCTGGGCAAGTATCTCTTTGATATACTGATGTCCCTTCATTTGGATACATACCCAGGAGTGGGAGAGTTGATGGTATAGCAGATTATTTCTAGCTTTCTGAGAAACCTGCATGTACTGACTTACCTCCTGGCAAGAGTATGTGAGTGTCCTCCTCGCTCTCCCTCCTTGCTCGCATTTGGGTTTTTGTTAATAGCCATTCTCCATGAGGTCAAGAAATAGTGATAATATTCTCTTTCCATTCTCCTGATGTTGAACACTTTTTTGCCTGTCAGCCATTACTACTGATGATGATTTTCCTCAGATTTTAACTAATACATTTTATTTCATTTCTAATTTTTATTTTCACTGTGCATGTTTGTAGCACACAAGGATTGCATTCAGATGGGCAGAGGGTGTGGGCGCATAACACACCTTAATCCTTTTCCTTTTCTCTGTCCCTTCGGTGGAGCTCTCTGGGTCTCCTCCCACTGGTGGAGATCTGTCTCCCAGATCCTGATGGGAGACAGGGAGAGTACCGAGGACATTGTCTGATAAGAGCTGAGGCTGTGGAGGTAGGTTGCTGTGGTGGGTGGGGAGGGATGGTCGATTCTGTCCTGACAGAGACTCTCAGTCCTTTTCTGGCCTTGACCGGTGCAGTAGCTCAGCCCTGTGCCTCTGACAGAACAGCCCAGTGCATGTGGCCTCCCCACAGTTAAATAGCACACATTGGGCAAATACAGACTGAACTGCCTGGAGTGAACCCAGGTCCCAGCTGGAAAAAGACTCCTAATAAATTTTGCCAAATATAACTCCAAATCTAACTTTGTTTGAGAATTCTCTCAGTAGCCATTCCCCCTGCTTTACTCTCACTGCCTGGAGGCTCTTTCATCCTTGAGCCCGTATGGGGCTTCCCACACTCTTGCAGGCGCAGGCCAGGTCCTGTGCATCAGAGGGCCTTTGGTGGAGGCCCAGGAGGGAGCGGGACGGATGTAGAAGGTGTGCACTTCCAGGGCTGTTTCCTCCTTTTGCCAGCGATGATGTACAAGGCCCAAGGCTCATTAGCTAGTCTTTCAGAATCCTGGTTTCTGCAGGGCAGACACAAGGCTCAGCTGAGGTTTGCGCTTAGCGCACATCCTATTTCCATTGTGAAAGAGTTCAGCTTCATACCTTTGCATTTCATCATGGGCTGCAGAACCTGCCATATTTCAGATTGACAGATATTGGGGATTCAATAGATGACAGCCTGCGTCTTTTGTGGAGCTGCTGAACCTGGGCCTCTGCAGTGAGCCACGCCCCTAACTTTCAGTTTTTGAGACTATGTCTAAATAGGTTTCTGGGTTTCCCAGGCTGGTTTCAAACTTGGGATCTTCCTGTCTCAGCCCATCAGAGTGCTGGGACGACAGGTGTGGACCTGCCCTTCCAGCACCTAACTTGCTCCTTTAAGATTTTCCAATAGATACTGCCTATATAATTTCAGGAAATAGGTTAAAAGCTTATATTTCAATCAATAAGGTAGAATGAGAATTTGTAGAAAAAATAATAAAACACATTTAAATTCAGAGGTAAAGCTAAAAAGAACAGAGAAAAGGGGAAGTAATCTCTCATTTCCTTTCAAATTCAAATTCAACATTTTTCACATTTCATCTTAATGAATTCTCACAGCAATCATGTGAGTTAAAAAATAGACATTCTTCTGGGGGTAGGCAATCAGTTTATGCACTTAAGTAAGTGCACTAGGCCACCTGGGTAGGAAATGGGAGAATTAACACGTTAAATGAAGCTACCGAGAACCGACACTGAGTGTGCAGGAGGATGTGTCCGCGTTATGGGTTCTGCAGGAGCAGGTGGGCACACGGCTGGCTGGAAGACGTAGAGTGAACGAGATAAAACCAAGTGCCTCTGAGATGGGCTCTGCACTCGGATGCATTCTGCACCTGCTCCCAGGTCCTGCTCCCCACACCATGCCCAGGACACTGCAAGAAGAACCTCGCTTTCCGGTGAAAGTCATGCTCCATGCAGTACTTGCCAATCACAGCATCTTCACATGGAGAGTCTGGGTCCTCGGAAACCCCCGAGTCTCAGAGGAAGAGACTCTCTATGAAATCTGGGTATATTACAAACCAGAGGGATCTGAAGACTCGACACATGAAATAAAGGCAACTATGTGATTTCTCTAACTTTAATGTTAATCAAGAGAGAAATGGGCAAAGAAAAACAAAAGAACTACCTGGTAGGGGTGGAGAAAGCAAAAAATAAAAAAATACAAAACCAAATCAAAATGATGGCAAGAGCCTCAGGAGGCCCAGGTCCTCTGCCAGCCCTTCACAGTCTTCTGCAGCACACACAGCTCTGCCCAGGAGCCTCTCCTGAGACTGTGTCCAGCACCTTTGAGAGCAGAAGGCAGCCAGCCCTAGGTGGGCACACCTGGCCAGGGCACACCTGTCCGGGCAGCACAGCCATTGGACACCATCACTGTTTCCTGTGAATAACACACTCAAAACCCTTGTGAGTTAAATGTGGAGGTCACTGTGCCTGCAGAACCTTTAAAAAAGGGAAACAAAGCTTATGTATTCAGGAAGTCAAGGGGTGTGGAGTGGGTAGGGGAATGAGAAAAATGAGAATTAAATCATGTCATATACTGGTACAAATTCCCAATATTGAGTGTGATCATGATGTGTATATACAATGTACCAATAAAGATAAAAGTAAACAAAAAAATCAAAGACCTGCATGTGAATATATAGGCAGATCTACGCCATATTGATATTCTGAAGCATCTGTGTGTATGTGTGTGTGGGTGGGTGTATGGGTGCGTGTGTGTGTGTGCGGGTGTGAGTGTGGGTGTATGGGTGCATGTGTATGTGTGTGTGCACGTGCATGCACATGCACAGACAGTAGCTGTTCCTTTAGCTAACATGTTTTATTTTTATCAGGGAACAGCTCCTACAGAGACCTCAGGACCTTCCACAGAGCTATGCTGGTTCACAGAGTCCCTTTCTAAGGAAGGAAAATGGTGAAACTGGAGACCATGAAAGAGAAGAGACATAGAACTGGAAGCAAGGACTATGCATCAGCCCAAGTTCTGCTTCACCATTAAGAAAACTGAGTCACACAGGTAGGTGAGGAGCAGGCTTTTTCAAAGCAAGAGAGTGGACCAAGCCTGGCCCTCGGGCCTTCTGGCTCATGGAACACAGCAGCTGAGGGCCACCTCTGTCCAGCCGGCCTCTAGCCTTCAACCCTCGGCTGTCTTCCGGACAGGACCGAGGCCTGGCCACAGCCTGCATTCCGTCTGCCCTCGCCTTGCTAACAGCACTGGCGTGTGGCCCACGGGCTCCACTCCGGGCTCCCTGGAGTTACTCAGCCTGTGAGCAGCACTTTTCAAGCTGGTCTTGTGAGACCGAGTGAGTAGCAAGAACGTGCAGCAGCTCCCCGTGGATTCCTGCTGGATTCACCTTGAGACAATCTGGGGACACTGACGGAATGTGTTTCTTTTTTCTCACAAAATCCAGTTTGCGACTCCTAAAATACAGATCCGAGCAGATGGAAATGCCTTCCCCATCTGGGCTTCTTCTTTCTTCTCCAGAGACTACACAGAAAAGAAGAGCAGTGCAGCGGGGACTCCAGCAGCGATGGGGCCTCACAGCTATAGTGTTTGGCTGCCCGACTCCCCCACGAGAAAGATAGCATCCACACTTTAGATGAGGAAATAGGCCCTGGGACTCAGAAATGTTATTTATTTATGTATTTATTAATGTGCATACTAGTTTCAATTTTATCAAAATTATAAAAAATAACCAAATTGTTTCAGTTTTTACAAATATAGCTTACAGATTTCTTATAGGCTATTGTATATATGAATAAGTCATTTGATTGATGGATGGTTTTTAAAATATTTAGCAGCAAACTATAGTGATTTCTTCTATTTTACCTTAAGAAGTTGACATTTTTTAA
This sequence comes from Thryonomys swinderianus, assembly GCA_004025085.1. NCBI lineage: Eukaryota > Metazoa > Chordata > Mammalia > Rodentia > Thryonomyidae > Thryonomys > Thryonomys swinderianus. The sequence continues at coordinate 370 of PVIC010016366.1, read as the reverse complement.
AAAAAATTATCTTTATGCAAATGAAAACAACATTGAGATTCCACCTCACTCCAAAAAGAATGGCTGCAATCACAAAGTCAACCAATGATAAATGCTGGCGTGGCTGTGGGGAGAAAGGAACGCTTCTCCACTGTTGGAGGGATTGCAGACTTGTGCAACCATTGTGGAGAGCTGTGTGGAGATTTCTCAGAAAACTAGGACTACGGATCCCATTTGACCCTGCTATACCCCTGCTAGGAATATACCCAAAAGAACTTAAAAACTCACATTGGAAAGACAGATGTACACCCTTGTTCATAGCAGCTCAGTTCGTGATAGCTCAATCTTGGAAACAACCCAAATGTCCATCAACTGGAGAGTGGATAAAGAA
>PVIC010016365.1:0-34009 GCA_004025085.1 Thryonomys swinderianus | reverse complement strand
ATTTCCACTCGATAATTATTTGGCAAATAAATTTTGTTCCTCACAAAAATCCATAGTTTAATGTCTATTTAATTACATAATTTTATACATTGAGGGTTCTGGGATTTAGCTCAAGTTGTACCATGCCTACCTTGGAAGCACAAGGGCCAAGTTCAATCCCCAGTTCTGCAATAAATAAATAAATAAATAAATAAATAAATAAATAAATAAATAAATAAATAAATAAAAGTAAATAAAGGTAGATACATTGAGAAATGGAAGAATCATCATGTCATGAAATGAACTTTGATTTCTCCACCAGCATCTTGCTACCTGGTAAGCTTGTAAGAAAATAAAACCTTGGGCTACAAAGCTTCAGAGAATTCGATGAATACAAAATTGTATGTTTGTTGTAGTCCATTATCCCTGTAACTAGTTATTTTGTGTTGAGACTGTGAGCATTGTGTCAACTGGATAGACTGAGTAACAAATAACTCTGGTTTAAAACAACAAACAATGTTTATCTCATGTCCGTGTTCTATGTCTGTGCATTGCAAGTTGCTGTGAGGCTCTGCTCTATGTATTTTGTCCATAATTCTATGGCATCACTATCTCAACATGCATCATCAGGGTTCTTTGGGGTGAGGAGAAACATTAGAAATACCACCACTAGCAATTATTACAAAGCATCGATGGAAGAGATAAGTGTATTTACCCATATTTCATCAGTCAAAATTGGTTTGGCAGCCTTGTTTAACTACTGAAGGTAGTGGTGTGGGACAGTGGCATAAAGTAGTAAAACACTTTACTTCACTGGAAATAGAAGTGAAGCAGATATCTAGAATTGCTTCTGAAGCAGTTCTTAAGAAAAAATAAATTGCAGTCAAGGTCTAACTCGAGATCAGAGAATTTCTCCAGCTGAATCAAATTCAAGAAGGATATCTCTCCAGCTGAATTCAATTTTTTCCAGCAGCATGGCACTTCCTATCATATTAATTTCTCCTTCTTCCTAACTCTCCTAAGTTTATTTCTTGGCTCTCTCTATGGTCTAATCACTCCTGGATTTATTAATTTAATTCTCCATAAGCCAGTCTTACCTTAATTTCAAACTGAAAACCTATTGTGACACTGTCATGTTAATTCTCAATTCTATGAATTAAAATTCTGTTACTTTCCTTTGTCAAACTCCTGCTCCAGAGTTAATATCAAAGAGGACCCCAATGTTCAGCCTCATCTTAGAGTGAAGATCTAGAAGTCACTGCTCTCACTAATGTGGATGTGTGTAAATTGCACCTGGAGCCATGCAGCTTGAACAAATATTTTCAATGTAGATGTTTTTTAAATAACAGAATGAGGATGCATGTTATACTGAACCATGGCTACTGTTTAGGGAACCCAATTCTTATGTGCATGTAGGTAGAATTCTCAGAGTTCATTATAACTATTGGATATTTGCTGAGTTAATGTGGTGGCCAAAAGGTTTTTATTTCTGCTGTTAAACTAAGCCAGTCTTAGCTGGCAGTGGGCAAACACACGCAAAAAACTGTACAGAGTAGAACTCAGTGTGAGGGCTCTCAAGTCATATAGATGGGGTTTGGCATGTAGAGCTGCTTTTTAGAAGTCAGAAAGCCACATAAAAATGATGGCCTTTGATGAGTCTGTTCATATTGGCTGGAGATCAGGGCACCTGACTCTTGGATCATCCAGCGTCACAGGCTGAGCACACCAGAAGGGTTAGCATTATGGTCTTTTCCAAAGCATTTGGGTAGAGATTACAAGTTGTGGGGTTTTTTGCTTTTTATATATTCCAGGAAAAAAGGATTAAATAGCTCATCTGGGAAGTGAATGCGAGGCACAGACAATAGGTAAAATAATACAAAGAGAGAATGGGATCTTGAAAGTCAATTAGTCCAACTCTCCATGTGATGCTTGGATTTCTCCTCTGGCATTGTATCTAAGCAGTCATATGCTCAGGACTCCTGAGTGGAAGCAGTTGTCACTCTCCCATATCAGTCACTGTCTTTGGAAACTTCTGACCACTAGAACTGTATCGCATATTCTGCCAATGTCTGTGATGTAATGATAGAGATATGCTTGCTTAGTTAAAATGAACTATGTTACTGAGATTTCTGAGAAGAGGTTGTATTTTATTGTCCCAACTGTTTTTCACACCAAATCTAGTAAGTATTTTTATCAGTGTCTGTTCTACAGATAAGAAAACTGAGGCATGACAAGTATAAGTGACTTGGTGAAGGTAGTATTACTGCCTTTTGAACAGGGAATAAATGAATGAATAAACAGCTTTCAAATATCACCATGGAAGAGAGAAAATATCAACCCACTCTACTGGGATACAGATACATTTCTGTACAACTGGTTTTGTGGGCAATACATGTTTTATCAAGAATATGACAACAATCTCAGTCAGATCATCTATCATTGTTTTATCTATTACATTGATTTTTCCATTTCCTGTGGCTAAACACTGTGTCTTTTCAACTTCATAGCAAAGCTCAGTGCTGGACACATAATTGGCCAAAATAAAATTGGTGAAATAGTAAATGCATAAAATAGTCTTCCTATAAACCTTAACAAATGAGATATGACTTTTGCAGAATGATTGTTTGCTTTAATAAAATTACAGCTTTCGCTCTTTCTGGGGACCAAATGTCTAGCACAACAGCCATTTTTCAGCTAAACATGTATGAAATCACCCAAGGATAGAATCAATAATCTCTCAGAGCTCACTTTTGTCACATGACAGTGAACCAGTTAACCAATCAAACAATGATAGAGATAAACCAAGCTATAAACTAGAGGTAATACACTATGACTTGATTCATACACATATTAGTCAACTTCAATATACTCTGTGCATAATAGTCCTGAGCCACTTTACTGAATGAACAACCTTATATCAAAGATATCAAAAAAGAAGAATGGTGGAAAATGTGAACCTTGGCTTGTTCTGGAATAGAATTTTTTTCCCCACTAAAACTTAGGACTTGGATGACAGAAGCTGATTCCCCAGGAAAGCAACAGCAGGTAAGGAAGGAACTCACAGAAAGGAAATCAACTCTGTTCTGGCATACAAGGACAGATTTGCGATTTTCACTTCATTTCTTCTTGTTTTTACTACTTCTAACATGTCTCTCCTCAAAATCAAGTTTATATTATGAATTGCAGTGTCTAGTAGCTTATATTCAATTGTGATCCAATATTTCAATTTAATCTTGTACAGGCTGAGCTGTACATAAAATAGCCCAGAAACATGAATTAAAAAGGGCCATACCCAAAGAAGAGTGTTTTATTCACTTTTTACTTTGCTAAGATGAAATGCTTGACATTCGGAAATTAAAGGAGGAGCGACTTACATTGGCTGAAGGTTTTTAGAGGATTTAGCCCATATTCAGCTGGAACCAAAATAAGAAGGTGAAATGGTGTGGTGGTATTTTCTCTCTCCCATGGTGAAAGGATGTGGTGGAAGAAATCTGCTCCTGTCATGGTGGCCAGGAACCATAGAAAGAAGAAGAGCCTTGGAGGCAAACATACCCTTCCAGGTCACGCCGGTAGGGATCTGCCCCTTCTGACCAGGATCCAATTCCTGACAGCATGTTCAGCTGTGGACTTAGAAATGTGCTCATGAGCATTGTGCAGGCATGATCCAGTCACCTTCCTATAACTCCATCTCTGAACACAAGAGGCTTTCGGTGACTTCTAGAGTTAAACCATAACAATATGGTTAAAAATGAAGGTGGGCATTCTGAGCTGAGACTAGGGACTTTCTGCATTGTGCTAAAACATTTTGTTTTATTTTGTTAATAGTGGGATAGTGTTCGCCATCTTAGAGTTAGGCAATCAGAGTTACTTAAAGGACATTAATGAGGGGGATGAGATCAGATGGGATGAGAGACCTAATTGGGCTCCTTTGGGACTCTGTGAGCACTGAGAAGATAGAGGGGCGGCAAGCATACTGACATCACAGAGAGAAGTAAAATGCCTGAGCTGGAGTTGTTTACCAGAGAAGTACCATGGAAGGTTGGAACACAGGAATCCCATGAACCCTAATTGCTCATGCATGTGTCTGCGTGAAGAAAGCCTAGGCGCACTAGTCATTCAAGCTCTATGTCAAAGGGAGACATGAGTCCCCTGGCCCTCCAGATTTTAACTTGATTCTGTGCCTCTGGTCATCTTCATCACCCCTTATTCAGGTTCGAGTTGGTAGGCTTGCTTCCCTATGTATTGCAATACAAATATTTAGATTAAAATAATAAAATAACAGGACCTGAAACAACCCTTAGAAGTCATTAGTCTCATGCTGAAATTTTACTTTTATAATTGTGAAAAATGCACACATGATTAAATATACACAAAGGTGATGTATGCTCATTAAGAAAAGAAAAAAATTCTTTCCCTGAAGCCACAAATATTATCTCATATTACTAATGATTTTATAGGTGGTAATTTACTTGTTTTGACTTACATAATCCTTCATTTACCCATTAGCGTTGTGTTTATGTATCTTTGTGACTTGTTACTTTATGTCATCAGCCTCTCACCTGTCAAACTGTGTGCTTTTTTTGTTTATTTGTGAAACACTCCATGGCAATCTCCCCTTATCTGTGGCTTTGCCTTTCATGGTTTTAGTTACTGCAGACCAATTGTTTTTCAAGAATATTAAATGGAAAACTCCAGCATTAACCAGCCCATAAGTTTTAAATCATATACTTCTCTGGGTAGTATGATAAAACTTCTCTTTTCTCCCAAAGATGTGAACCAACCCTTTGCCCAGCATATCCATACTATGTTCCCAACCTGCTCACCTGTCATGTATGGGCTGCTTGGTTCTCAGGTTGACCACTGTGATATTGCAGTGCTCCATGGAGGGCCTCTAACTGTAGTTTTCAGAAATCAGTTGGGGGTTCAGAACACATCCCTGCTGAGTAAGACGGATCTATTGTTTATATTACAAGAGTTCTTGATGTGACTGGATTGGCTAAATTCCTTTAATGTATTTGTGGACATTAATTTTTCTACTATATTCATTGTATATTTTGTACACTTGTCACTGAGACACAACACCTGACACCTAAAGTTAAATTTGGGAAAGTTTTATGTCAGCTCACCCTTTGTATTCAATCTTTAGTTGGCTGGTTCCCAAGTAGGGTAGCATGGCACAGGGGCATTGTAGAGGTGAAATGGGCCATGGCAGCGCAGGAAGCCTGCCTTCTTTCTCTCCTTTTGTATTCTATCCAAGCTACAAGCCTACTGATTGGTGTGACCCACACCCAGATTGAGGCTTTCATTATTCACACCCAGAATTACTGTAGATTAACTTAGTTATCTTGCATCCATAACCAATATTAACAGACCCACAATTTAGCCACCTCCCAAAGCCCCACCCTTGAGCACATGAGGCTTTAGGGGGACATCTAGATATGTCATAACAATACTTAATGTTCATTTTATACATATATGAACTGAATATTCTGTGAAATATATATTAAGTTTACATTTCATTTTTACTTAATGAAATATATGAATAGGACTCTAGTTCCACTTCACCATTGTGCTCAAACATGAAGGGTGAAATAATTATGGTCCCCCACCATCCAAACTGAGATGCAAAGTTATATAATATTTGCAAATGAAATGGTGAAGGTCTCTCATTCATTCATTCATTCATTCATTCATTCATTCATTCATTCATTCACAGTACCAGGGATTGAACTCCTCAGACTCTTGTGCTTCTAAGGTAGGCGAGGTACCACTTGAGCTGAATCCCTGGCCTTTCTTTTGTTTCTTTAGCCCAGTACTTGCTTCAGTGGTCAAAGGAAAAAGGGATTATATTGGAAGGAGAAAGAAAAGGAATTTCTTTGCATACTGTTGTTGACACAGAAAAAGAATATGAGTGCTTTTTCTTACCTCAGGCTAAGTGAGAAAGGATTCAGCATGTGACATCTGTCTTTAGCAATTAGAAAAAATAAGGACTTTGTGTACATTGAATTTTCCATGAAACATTGTAGTTATGTATTTTTCCAGAGCTTTTTCCAGTCCTGGAAAGGGGGGAGTTTATTTTGCCTCCACTGAAACTGGGTGGATGTGGCTGCTTTGTCCATTACAGTGCAGTGGAATGGTGCATTGTGATTTCTGAGGCTCAATCATAAGATGACACAGCCTCCAACTAACTGTTTCCTCTGGGTGCTGTTTGCTTGGAAGACAGCTCCCATGCTGCAAAGAAGTCCAGTGGAGTCCACACAAGAAGTGCTGACAGTATTGTGGGAAACCTTCATGAGCTCTGACTCTGTGTGTGTTGTGTTGTTCCTGTGCAAACCACTCATGCTTCATGGACTAATCACTTTTATATCTTTCTGAAATCTGGAGATCACTAAACATGGGCTGGAACTGGAGTGTCAAAGGCAAGGCATAACAGGCAATAAAGGAGCAAAGCAGACAGATCCTGGGAAGAGGACAGGACCTGTGGTCTGTGGAACGGGATGAAGTGGAGCAGTGGGCTTTAAAGAGATTTGGTTCAAGAGATCTGATGTAAGGGGCAAAGTGACCCAGAAGAGGGATGGTTGACATCACACAGAGTAAGGAAGACAGCAGATTGCCCAATACAGTGCTTCAAAGACTCTGATAAACATAGTAGATGGGAAGCAGCAGGGTGTAATACATATACACACAATCTGTGAAATTGGCTGATTAACAGTATCTGGCACAGGAACTTACACTCTGGTGATTTCTTCATTTAGCCTGTGTTTCTGGAACAGTGAATTTGTGCTAGACCATTCTATACATTAGAGCTACAGTGATGAACAGAACAAATACTTTACACTCTATGAACTTCTGTAGTATTTGGAAAGAGCCAGTAGACAAATTAACAGTGAGAAAATGTACCATATTGCGGGGATATGGCTATGAAGCAAAATAAAGATGACTATAATGTATAGCTAATAACAAGGTAAAGGGACATAAGATGAACACACACCCTTGTGTTTACTTAATTAGCTTTGCCTGCTGTATAAGAAGGGCATTGATTGTGCTGCTTATACAACAGCCATTTATTTTCCTCCAGTTCTTGAAGGCTGAAGTCTTAGAAAAGGATACTAACATGGTTGTGTAATAGTGAGGGGGGTTTCCTCCTGAGTTCTAGGTGGCCTTTCTTACTGCAACAGAGAGAGAGAGAGAGAGAGAGAGAGAGAGAGAGAGAGAGAGAGAGAGAGAGAGAGAGGGAGAGAAAGACCGCTGTAGTGTATCTTCCTGTGAGGGCATGGAACCCATCAGATCAGGTCTCTGCTCTCATTACCTCATCTAGCCCTAACGACCTCACAAAAGACCCTTCTCCAAATACCATGAACTTGAAGAGATTAGGAGTTGGACAAATGCGTTTTGAGGGAAGCAAATCATAGCATGTACTAAGACACACAGACACATAAGCGCACACTCACCGAGAGTTTGACCAGAGCGCTGACTGAAGTGAAGCAGAGAACTGCACGTCAGAGGCATAAGACTGGCATTCCGGAAGCGGGAAACAGCTCCAAGCCCAATGAGAAGCGTACACTTGGCACATTCAAGGGACAATACGGAGCCCCATGTGGATGAGTGGAAGTGAGAGAGCAAGCAAGGGGCGAAGAGGAGGGGTTGAGATACACAGGAAAGTATACACAGGAGCAGCGAACCTCTTAGAGGTTTCAATGACAACACACAGCCCGCTGAGGCACGTGTGCCATAGATTTGCCACCATTGGCAAGAGTACATGCAAGGCCTACATCTCCCTGAGGGAGAAGGAAAACCATGTGCGACAGCGGGTAGCGAAGGAATGCAGCTCGAAAGCAGTCTTTATACAAAAGGGTGAAGTCATGCTATGATGAGGAACAGGCCATTACGGTATTTCTGAGGCATTTTTAAATAGAGGAGTACAGGAGATGTGTGCAAACAGAAATGATCTCAGTCACAATTTATATGCAGCACTGTCCTTGCTCATAGATAAAGTAAGTGCTGACATTTAATAATTTTTGTTTAAAAAATTTCACCCTGAAATGCATCCCTAGAATAATCCCTCCCTCTCCAAGATCTTAAGTCTTCCTTATTTAAATGTAGTTTGTCAGAAGTTCAATATTTAATTAAAATAAGTGAAGAATTAACACAAGAATCAATATTAACACTATTCAGGAACTCATATGTAAAGATGTAAAATGTTTAATTTCATAATGTGTTGTCTACATGTTGTTATAAAAAACAACACAGAAATTAAACTCTAAACTCTGTTAATTTTGACCACAGTTTGGAGTGAGCCAAGCCCCTGCCTTCTATCCCTTTTTGTGTTCACAGCTTGGGGCTGCCTTTGCCACCTGCACTTCTGGAACTTGTTCTGTGTGTGAAGAGGGAGACCAAGAAAACAAACCTCTGTGAGCAGGTGAGCTTCAGTCACCTGAGCCAAGGAGTCACTGGCAGCTTTACGACAGAGCTTCTGTCACCAGAGGACACCAGTGTCTGGGAAACTGAACAGATACCACCACTGTTTCTCATCCTCTCTGCTCCGCTTTCACCAGCCTTACTAGGGACAATGTTTTTCTGTCACACACATCAAGGAAATTTAAAGAAATTGTATGTTCACTGGGAAAGAAAAATAAAGGCAATTTCTTTAATTATGTGGTATGCAAAAAGTATATAATCAACAAGCATTTTTTTGATTACCAGTCATCAGCTTCGACCAAGTTCCAGTAATGCTTGAAATGTGTTTTTGAAAAAAAATTTATTGTCAGGCCAAAGATTTAGCTCTGGTTTCACTGCCTGCCTAGCAAGTGCAAGGTCCTTGGTTACCACATACAATGATATGTTATTGGGTGTGGTGACTCACACCCACCAGCAATCAGTACCACACCCCACAATGCTGGGCATCATGGCTCATGCCTATAATCCTAGCACTCAGGAGGCAGAGGTAGGCTGATTGCTGAGTTCGAGGTATGCCTGGGCTACATAGTGAGCTCAGGGTCAACCTTAACTACAAAGTGAGACCCTGTTTCAAAAAAAAATTATTGTGATATAGGTACATTTTATGTACACATCATGATCACACTCAACATTGATATGTTTTTAATTTATTGAATAGAATGTTCAATACATTAGAATAGAATGTTGCATACAATACTCAGGAGAGAGAATGACCATCTTCAGGAACATTCCGCCACTGAAATATTATTGATCATATTTACCAAATTATTCTAGTAGCCAAGCAGTTAGAAATCAGAAGATAGTCATTTTAAAAACTTATTTTTTATGGAGAAAAATGCCACCAGTGCTTTGTTCATGAAATAAACAGGTCAAAGTATTAGGATCTTTGGCCTCTCAGCAGGTGACCTTCACTTTGTTCTTCCTCAGTCTAGAAGCTTTCTGATTACTGAGAACCCAGATGTGTGCATGGGGCCTTCACTGCCCTGTACACTTACATATAATGTGCTTGTTCATTTACTTATTTCTAAAATAGAAAGATAATTCAACTTCAAGAATTGTAGTTTTTAGCCCATTTTTCCTAAATTTTGGTGTAAATTGTTTTGTAAGAAATACAGATATTCCTTGTTTAATGATCTACTTGTTAACAACAATATGGAATGGTAACCAGGGCACACGGTTTGGACTTCCCACCTACAGCCTGGATTTAGGACATGTCTTTGTTGTGTATCTTGCTTATAGAGCCTCAGTGTTTTTGTGCAGCACACCCTGTTCATATAGCACTGTAAGTTTTGCTGATTGTACTGTACAGCACTGTACAGTGCTGTAATTCTGTGTTCTGTTACACATCACAGTACTGTGCGTAAGACTTCTGCAAATAAAAGCATGGTCATCAAGATAGAGTTGACCATTTCTTTGTTCTGAATTTTGTAATGTAATGTTACAGGCAATTCCTCACTTGGCGACCAGTTCACCAGTTCATTAGTCATTAAAATATTACTGTGGACCAAACCATGGGTTAAATGAGGATTGTCCACAGTAATATTTTTCCTATAAATTTTTCATAGCTGACTTTTCCCCAGGTTCCCAAATATACTGAGATTGCAGTGAAAACAAATTTATTAGTAGGTGAGATCTGGCCATCTATTTTTATTTATAATCTCCTTTGCTATAATTCTCAACTGACTCTTTCAGACCACCAGCCCTGCAGGAACTACAGAAGGTAACATCTGCATCCTTTCTTATGCTAGATTTCTCTTTAGAACACCGTATTTCTCTTGACAAAATACATACTATCTTTTCTTTCTTTACATCATTGTCTTTTCAGAAAGTTTAAACATTGCCACCCCAATGAACTCAGGAGAGGCAAATGGTTCACTGGATCAGTAGAACATGGGTGAAAGTGATATTTTCCATCTTGCTTAACCATCCCACCCCCTTCAATTATTCTTATTTAACATTTTTACTTTTTAAAACATGAATTTTATTTTATTTTATCCCATTCCACCCAAACTACCTTCCCTTCCTGTGTACAAAAGTTTTATTTCCATGTTTCTATTTTCACTCTTTTCCTTTGTTCCCTTCCTTCCTTTCTGCCATTTGAGCACTTTCTTCCCATTTCCCAACATTCATTGTATATTTCAGTCCTTATTTCTGCTATCAGTTTCTCATACCAGAGAAATAGTGTGGCATTCAAACCATTTTTACTTTTTTGTTTAAGAAATCCTTTCCTGGGTTAAACTGATACAAATATTATGCCTTGTTTTAAATTTTAATTTGTATTTTAGACCAATGATACATCTTTAAATTTTTATTTTAATTTAATATTAAGTAGATGTGAGGCACCTCTAAGGCTTCCTTTGTTGTTTGGTGTATAGATGTTTATTTGCACCAGCCTATTGACTGAGTGTCATTTGGGCTTTCGGAGAATAACAGTTTCTTCTGGCTGTATACCTTAATACTAACAACTCAGCACTACTGGATCTCTTTTGAATCCTTCTGATGGGAGTCTGGAGATGAAAACATATTTTAGAAATTATGCCATTGTAAATATAATGCCTAGATGTGTATGGGAAGATGGGGTGAAAAGGAGGTTTGTACAGGGGACGCAGGTAGTGTCTACAAGGACAAGAAATTGGTAAATAGAATCAAAACTGAATAAAGAAATATCGTGTGATTCAAAGGGAAATGTGGTGGAGGAGTGAGTGAGGGGTAAATAAAAGATGTGATGGTAATAAAAAAAGGGAATCAAAGCTTATGTATTTAGGGGTGCGAGGTTGTGGGGTGTGTAGGGGAATGGGAAAAAATGAGAAATTGTGTCATATACTGATACAAATTCACAATATTGAATGGACTGTGATGTGTGTATATATATAATGTACCAATAAAGATAAAAATTTTAAAAAGAAAATATCATATGAACCTATAGCCTAGAAATACGAAAACAACAGAATTAAGACTTCAAGGGTACTCCTATTTCTTGGATAAATAAGGAGAGTTTTACCCTTTTGTAACGGAAACTTTAAACTCTGTTGATCTTTCTACAGGTACTAATATGTATCCATTAAGTATTTTACTTTTATAATAATAATAATAATAATAATAATTATTATTATTATTTTTGGTATTAGGGATCAAACTCAGAACCTTGCACTTGCAAAGCAGGCAGCAGAACCACTGAGCTGAATTCCCAGCCCTCAGTTAAATATTTTAAACTTTTCTTAAAAGTAAGAAAAAGCATTAGAGGGATGAATGCTAAGCTGTTAGGATAATACTCTTTGGAGAAAGGGGTTAATGTGAGCTCATGTTTGACTTCTTATCACATACACACTGCTATAAATGGTAGTTAAACCTCCAATTCATATGTTGAATCCTTAGATCTCAGTGTGACTGTAGACAGTGTTTGGAGATAGATCCTATGAGCAGAATAATAAAGGTTAAAAGGAATCCTAAGAGTGTGCTCTGACTTGATATGGCAGATGTCCCGATAGGAGGAAAAGACACTAGAGATATCTTTCTTCACTATGAGGGCATGCAAAGCTTTGGTCACAATGGATCAACATTTTACAATGAAAATATATAACTCCAGAGAAAATATATTACAAAAGTAGCATCTATAAATTCCAGAAAACTTATAAAACTACAAAAGGACAAAATTCCTCATTTTGCTTCTAGGTCATATATTTTATATATATATATATATATATATATATATATATATATATATATATATATATATATATATATATATATACAGAATACATATATTCTGTTTATTTTGGTCTAGTTAAATTCTATGTTTGTTACTGAATATCTCACACTTTTAGAATATATAGATTTTGGGCCGGAGGGTTAGCTCAGTGGTTCCAGCACCTGCCTCGTAAGCGCAAGGTCCTGAGTTCAATCCCTGATGACCACATACAATGCTGGGCGTGGAGACTCACGCCCACCAGCAATCAATGCCACATACCACAGTGCCAGGTGTGGTGGCTCACGCCTGTAATCCCAGCACTCGGGAGGCAGAGACAGGTGGATTGCTAAGTTCGAGGCTTGCCTGGGCTACATAGTTAGCTCAGAGCCAGCCTGAACTACAAAGTGAGACCCTGTCTCAAAAAAAAAAAAAAAAAAGAAAAAGAAAAAGAAAAAGAAAAAAGAAAAAAAGAATATATAGATTTTAATGTTAGTACTAATGTTTAACTATAAACTGATTATAAAATTTAGTTGAGTTGATATGTTTCATCGGAATTCTATTTAACTAAAATTGCTCATAGCTCACATATATGAAAATAGAGTGTTAGATATAGCCAATGCATATAGCTTTAACAGTTGAATTTGTATCCTGAGGATAGATTCCCAGAATCATAATTACTAAATCAAAAGGTACAAACTCTTTTTATGTTCTTAATATATATTTGACAAACTGAAACTTGATGACACTGATCAACTCACAGTTCCACCCACAAAATACGGGACGACTGGAAGCACTTTTCTTTGGGCACCAATAGGCATTATTTATTTAGCTTTTTCTTTGTTTCCACAGACAGCATCAGACTTCATTTCTCAATGCAACTTTCTTTTGCTGCTTGCAAGAGCCTAGTAATCTTAGTAACTAGAAGTTTTTGTGGTTCTTATTATGTTCTGTGGCAGATATAATCCATGAGGATACAGTCTGTGGGCAATAAATATATGTTGGCAAAGTAGTTATATATCTCTGCAAACTTGAAATATTATGAAGGAAGAGATTAGAAAAGACAGTGGGATATTACATTTCCTCTTGGCAGTCCTTTTTCTGAGTCACCTCACAATGTTTGTCCTAACTGATGTTGCTCTCTTACTGGTTGTAGCATATGCTGTGTTTGTATTAAGGGTCACCAAAGGGGACACTATTCTAGATATTTTAAACAGGCTCAGAAATAACACCAGGAAACAGATATTTGCAGAACAACCAGAAGGCTTAAGGAAGTAAAGGTCAAAGAAAAGCCAATCTAGCATTTAGGAAGTCAAAATGTCTCTGCATGCATGAGGAAACAAATAAGTCAAACTTTCACTGGCAACCACTTTGAAACTAAGAGGAGACCAGAACGAAGCAGATAATACGAGAAAATGACAAGGCAGGAAAATATTTTGCTTATTTTTTTAAATGACCTAATTCTTCAGATCTTCATATTATGTCTGGATGCTGCACTACTCTTGTCTTTTACTTCTATCATTTTCATTCTTAATTTAATTTCTGTCCCAGTTTCTGATCTTATTGAAAACATCATAATTATTTTACCTGAAATTTAGAAATCTGCAGAACTATATTACAGATATCAAAAGCGACAGTTCGATAATTTCTGAAGTTCCTCTGAATAATCATTGTGACGGTGGAAATCCCAGAGAACAGAGCCAACAAGGACATACAGGTGTTCTGAAGTCTTTCTGTTCTATGCAGGTTGTTTCCCCCAGGCAATTCCCAGTTCTAAGTAGACAAGAAGTCACAGGTGTTCATACCTTTCCTTTGAAGGCATCTCTGATAAATCTCCATGTGTCCCTCCTAAGTGAGATGAGCTGAAAGACAAGAACAAGACTTCAAGGACAGGACCCGGTGGTAGAAGAGGCTCCATTGGTTTATGGAGCACAATTACAGGTGGCACGTGCCACCAGTGTATTGGGACATTGGTAGCAAGGTACATGTTACATAACAGGGACTCCTTGTCCTTACAAGTTGGGCTCCTCTGGGTCTTCCCACTTATGGCTTTACCATGAGCTTCTGTGTCTTCCTTTGCAGATTCTGTTTAATCAAGAATCCTTCCAAGTCAATTTAGAGAGAAATCCCACATTTCCTTGTTATGGTTTGGGTCTCCATGTCCCTGCAACATGTTGCACTTTTCCAGAGGTAAATCTGGAGTGTGTGATGCTGGGGTTAAGGGCATATGATTACCAAACCACTACACGTGAGTGATTACTTTGGCATCACCCTCATCCTCGGAGTCTGAATAAGCTAATATGGGCAGGAAGATGCTTATTAAACTCCCTCTTTGTTACCTTTGCTGCCTCGCTCATGTCATGTTGTTTCTCCTCTGTGGTGCTTGTTTGCCATCCCATCCTCAGAGCCAGGTGATTATGGACTGAAATTTCTATGAACAGTGAGCCAGATAAACCCCTTTCCTTTTAATTTGGGGTATTGGATATTTTGTCTCAACAATGAGAGAAGTGTTAACTAACACCATTCTTGAGATCTGATCCCCTTGATCCTTTTTTAGCAAAAATTATCCTCCCTTGATGTTTCCTCTTAGTATTTTCCAATCCAAGGACCAACTCCATTACCACCATCCTACCTGCTCTTTGGCTATTTGTTTCCATTTGTTCTTATCTTCAGAACTGAGCCTAGTCTTCTTTGTTGCTATTGCCAACACCTATCAAATATCTTAGGCTGGGGATTTAGCTCAAGTGGTACCACACCAACCTTGGATGCATAAGGGCCCAAGTTCAATCCCTGGCACTGGAAAAAAAAATCTTAGATTGTCTTCTGTTACCAATTTAAAGTGTCAGAGTAAGCTCTCTGGAGTAGTAGATGTGGTTCAAGGAGTTGGGAAGAATAAGACATGGGCCTAATGTGATATAAGTTTGGTTTTTCCAGAACTTTTTGGGTTTCAACCCTGAAAAACCTTAGTAATTTAGAGACTGAACCTCTGTTTAGCTGGATTTCTGAGTCACCCAGTCAGTCACAAAACTGAGCCTCTGCTCCCCCCACTCCAAGCTAGTAAGACCTTGACTGAAGCTTTTGCACCACAAAGGGGTGGATGATTGTCCCTATACAAATACGCATGGATCCAGCTGGTTTTTCAGCAGAGCTAAACTCCTCTGTCTGTGTTGAATTGTTCCCAGACAACACCTCTCTAGCCTGTTCTTTGCAAGGTCACCAGTCACCTCCACTTGTACATGATGCTATCTTCACTCCACATGTGGGCATAAAGCAAGTGTACTCAACTTTATATTTGTGCCAAAAACAAAACAAAACAAAACACCCAGTACATTTTCCTCTCTCCAGGGTTCAGGCAGTTATTTTCATTTTGTGAAAATAGCAGAGAAACCCCTCTGGACAATATGATTTTTACCTTCCCTGATTCCCTAAGGGTAACTGTACTTTTGAAGTTTGATGTGTGCCTGGTTATTAGACTTCATGGTTTCCAATTTGCTTTGACAGACATCACAGATAGGATGCCATGGATTAGTGCGTTTTGCATTAGTAAAATTTTATTAAGATTTGCTTCAGGAATGGGAAAATAAATCTCTCAGTCTTAGCTTTTTTCTGTTTGAGCTTCAGAGAGATATTTATCTTTATAATCACACCGAAGCATTCTCACTGTGAACCTGGCACTTGTCTAGTCACACGTGTGAACTACATTGTCTCTCCTGCTGGTTCTCTATTCTCCTCAGTGTATGAGGGTGTTAGGAAGTTTCTGTCTGCTTGTTTGTGTCCCTGATGTGAAACTTTGCTTCATAAAGAGGGACTTATGTTTAATTTGAACTCCAGAAGGAACTTTTGAGAGATGAAATGAGCCATATGTAACCAATTTCTAAATTGTATATCTTTTTTATTGGTACATTTTATTGCTACATTATATATAGACATTCCAAACACACTCCACGTTGAGAATTTGTACCAGTATGACACAATTTAATTCTCATTTTTCCCGTTCCCCTACCCACCCAACCACTCCCGCTACCCCTATAATACAAGCTTTGTTTCCTTTTTTATCATCATTTTTTTTCTTTCCTCATTATTTACACCAAAGCCCATTTCCTTGAATATTTACTATTTCACAATATCAATCATGCATTCTAGAACACATTTACAACTTGTTTCTAATTGCATATCTTATAAAATATATAAAAGTTAAATATTTTTCACCCTTATTTGTCACAGGAGGGTTTCAGGGATGGCATATGCCTATGATTTGTTTTAGAGCATCTGCAAAGTGTATCTGCCTTTGAGTGACAGTACTGGCCAGTGGAGAAGCTCTCGGAGATTTATCTACATCACACAAAAGGTCACCACTAGATTGGCACTGCAGGCATTGCAGGTTGGCTCCATGACTCAGGCTGTGTACCAAGCATGAAAGGTTACCCTTCTGTGGCTGCCTGCCCCTGTGCCTCACAGAGGAAAGGGAGGGAATAACAAGAGAGGCTTTTCCCTTTGCCCTCTTTTTTTGAGACAAGGTCTCTCTTTGTAGTTCTGGCTGGCCCTGAGTTCACTATGTAGCCCAGGCAAACCTCAAACTCAGCAATCCTCCTGTCTGTGCCTCCCAAGAGCTGGGATTACAGGTGTGAGCCACCACACTTGGCACTGTGGTATATGATATTGATTGCTGGTGGACGTGAGTCACCATGCCCAGCTCTGTATGTGGTTACTGGGGATCGAACTCAGGACCTTATGCTTATGAGACAGGCACCAGAACCACTGAGCTAACTCTCCAGCTCCCCTTGACCTCTTTTGTATCAGAGGAGACTTGCCTTACATCCAATGCAGTAGGCTCTGTTCAGCGTTACAGACTGAACATCTATTCTCCCTCATTCTAAAGTTGCTGTGCTGAATTCCTAGTTCCCGCTGTGCTGACATCCAGGGGCAGTGAAGCGGGGAGGTAGATAGGTAATGGGAGGGATTCGTGGGTTTGGTGTCAGTGTAAGAAATGAGCACTTGTTCTCTTTTCACCCAAGGAGGACACAAGAAGAAGGTTGCCTTGGGTAAGGGCAGAAACTGGCATCTCCATGAAGTTTCAGCCTGCGGGGCTCTGGTCTTGTGAGAAATGAGCATCCGTGGTGAAGGCTACTGGGTTCCTGTGCTTCTCTTATGGCAGCCTGTGGCGATGTGATGCTGTGCGAATCTTTCATGGCAAAATCAGTGCAAGTGCTTTAGTATCCAGAATGTTCTGTGGTTCAGGAATGGAGATGTGGTCACAGGATGGAAATCAGCACTTTCTTGTGCTGTAGGACCATGTCACCAACCCAGACTCAGGTCTGATGATCCCTTTTGACAACCAAACCGAACAGTAAGTGGTAAGGAAACTCTTACCTTTATTTTCAGTCCATTTCTTCTTCTTCTTCTTCTTCTTCTTCTTCTTCTTCTTCTTCTTCTTCTTCTTCTTCTTCTTCTTCTTCTTCTTCTTCTTCTTCTTCTTCTTCTTCTTCTTCTTCTTCTTCTTCTTCTTCTTCTTCTTCTTCTTCTTTCTTCTTCTTTCTTCTTTCTTCTTTCTTCTTTCTTCTTCTTCTTCTTCCTTCCTCCTCCTCTTCCTTCTTCTTCTTCCCCTTTTTCTCCTCCTCCTCCTCTTTCTTTTATTAGTATATGTTTGTAAAACATGGTAAGGACATACATTGTGAAGAATTGGTACATATGCATACACATGTGGATCCTTTTTACCTCTACTTCCCTTCCACTCCCTAACCATGGCACAGCATGCAGATGCTGAGAGGAAGAGGGATAGCAGGGAAGCTGCAGCCTTCACAGACATGAGCAGACTGGAACTAAAGCACATAGGTAGTGGACCAAAGCCTTCTGCAGTTTCCCTGTAAATGGCAGCTTGGGCCTATCTGTAATCCCAACACTCAGGAGGCTGAGGCAGGGGGCGAGCCTGGGCCATGTGGGAAGTAGTGAGTGAAAGGCCAGCAAGAGCTTATCTGAACAGAGCAAGAGAAACAGAGACAGTCAGAGATTCTACACTGTGCTGTTGGCAGCCTCATATAAATCCTTCTTCTTTCTCTCCCTGCAAGTCTTTGTATTTTGAGCCCAATAGGCAGATTAATTTCTAAACCCACATTCAGAACAATCCTTAGTAGCTGCCATTATTTGTAACTGATCAGTAACAACAACAACAACAACAACAAAGGAAAGCACAGGAAGCTCTTTGGGTCAATTATTCTTCCCAGTTTCAGGATAAAATTTCAGGTCAGCTGTTTAGGTTATAGGTTGTTCAGTTTTTAGAAACAGCAGCCCAGGTATAATATGGTCTGGCCTCAAAGAGCAGAGTTAAAGCCTTTGCATGTTTCTCAGTGGCTCTGATTGTATAGACTTATAAGCACCAAATCCTTATCAAACTTGTTTTCAAAGTGAGTCAAACCAGTTTTACTTTACACTACATCTAGCAGGAATCACGGCCATTTTCAGAGCCTTTCATGAGGACAGGCCATCCTCTGGCAAGACATTGCTTCCTGAGATGTTCTGGCAAATTCAAAACCTTAATTTCATTTTTTTCTCATGCAAAGTGTCCCTCTTCTCCAATATCTGCATGCATTAATTCTCAAATGCCACACAGAACCCAAGTTAACCCTCTGTGCATCCATTCCTTAAAGATTGTTTATTTCTCCCTGCTGTTCTGGGTTAGAAGACTGAGCCGCATCATAACAGCACACAAGTTATGCACTCCAGACTTTGTTTCCCAAACTTCTGTGAATTGCACAGTTTGCTGAGACACAGTTTTCTTGGAGTTCGTCCCACCCCCAGGGATTCTATTTAAGTGGGACAAGGTGGGACCCAAGACCTGCAGCTTCTAACACATACTGCCATGATGTTGACACTAACTGCGCACAAGCCCCAGAACACAGCTGGACACCAACGTGGGACCGGAAGTGTGTGACACTATGGACCGCCACACTGAAGCCTGGGGAAGCCTGTTCCAAGCGGTGCACATGGGCCAGGGGCCACACAGCCGCACCAGTCACCCAGCACACCACAGCAGCCTGGAGGCAA
This sequence comes from Thryonomys swinderianus, assembly GCA_004025085.1. Lineage (NCBI taxonomy): Eukaryota > Metazoa > Chordata > Mammalia > Rodentia > Thryonomyidae > Thryonomys > Thryonomys swinderianus. The sequence continues at coordinate 14,847 of PVIC010016365.1, read as the reverse complement.
TGGCCTTGGCATGAGCTTACTTCCCACACCCTCCCTGCTGAGAGGAGTCTCAGCACCCAGGGTATATGTGAATTTATACCACACATCAAATGCACAGCCAGTGTGCTGGTGCAATGTCATACATATACACCATTAAGTACGTGGAACTTTCCCTTTTTCATTACTGGATATGCTTTTTTAATCACTGTTCTCTCAATTTCTTCTTAAGGTTGCTGGATATTGACTATATTTACACATTAAAAGTGTTTCTTATTAATAAACAGAGGAGGGGAGCTGAGGGCTGTTGTCTGCAGTGTACACTGTCCCTTTATCTGAGTCACTGATTTCATGAGAGTTAAGTTGTTGTTTTCTAAGACTATCAAGTGAATTTACTTTGAAGCAAATCAAGTTATGGTCATGAATTAGAGATTTAAGTAGTAGCAGTTTTATCATGAAGCTTGGAACTCTGTGTGACCCTGTCTTCTTATGAAATCATTTCTATCAAGACTTCTTCATGGCACAACACTTGTATTTGTAAAACTGCAAATCTTTAACATTATTTGAAGATTTTTTACAAGACCCTGATTTTTGTACATGGCAAACCATATCTCATTCTTCCTTTCTCTGTCAGCTTTCCTAAACTCTCACAAGAAATAACAATGGCAATGACAAACACCCTCTATTGTAATCTTTTCTGCTTTTGCAAACTTCCTTTGTCCCAGCTGGAAGTTTCTCCACCCTTCTGCTTCTCCTGGAATTGCTTAGCACAGGGCTGGTGGCTCAAGGAAGGGCTCAGAGCCCACTGACTTCTCCACTGGGTGCAGCCTCCTGGGAGTAGCAGTTCTTCACCGATCCCATCCGCTTTCAGAAGACAGCCAGACTGCTAGTCTTCTGGAAAATAAAACTCTCCTTGTGAAGAAATACTTTGCACATCCAGCCTGCAAGGCTATTTCAAGGACATATGACTGTGCAATAGCAAAGCCCCACCTGCCCTGCACAGCTCCACTGTTCTTAATGCTTGTGAACAAATGGTCCTGCCTTTTTAACCTTCACTGTCCGTGGTGATTGTGGCTGGCTGTGCCAGCATGGCCTGCCTTGGTCTCAAGGAGTGTGAGAAGTGAGTATGCCATGAGGTGCTTTAGAGAGAGGAGAGGTAGCAGGACTAAGAGTCATCACACTGACTTGAAGGGAAATCAGAGAGAAGAAAGGACCAAGCGATTTTTCAGACTGTTCACGGCCTCCCCCCACACTCGCCCCAGGGGACCTACTCTGGCTTTAGGGAACTTCACTGTTAGAAAATCAGGAGTGTCTTCCTCTTCATTCTGAATCTGAGGCTGAGCCAGGGACTTTTATAATCCAGAATTTTCAAGTTGTCATTGGACTGTGAAGTTCTAATGAAAACCCCAAGGAAATGCTCCTCAGAGTGCTCACAAAGTTGGTCTCCTTCAGTATCTATCTTTTGTGCTCACTTTCAGAAAACTTAAACATTGTTATAAATTACCTCTTAGCTTCCTCCACTACAAAATAACATGATAAAGTGTTTCAACCATTGAATTTAACTTATTTATTATTATTAGTTCTGTTCTTTTAGAATGATATAAAATTATTTTAATTAGACATTGATTTTACATTCTTTGTCTTCCACTTTGTAGCAATGGTTGGACCAACATATGGAGTGGCGGGTCTTGAATAAGTGTAGTTACTGCTTCTAGATTAGTGACGGTGAACCTTTTAAAGCTTTCAGTGATAATAAACAGCTGGCTACAGTATGTGTGCCATAGGTTCACCACCGTAGCATAGATTTTCTCATGTTGGATTTGTAGTGACAAAAACAATTGTTTTTCCAGATGAGCCCCCACAGACTGGTGATTCCTGGGAGAAAACTCTTGCTTTTCCTTCTTTATACTACTACTGTAACACAAGACTGAATAAACAATGACAGTAAAAATTTATTCAAAACTGGTGTTTAAAAATATTTATTGAATTCAATAAAAAGATATATTTAAAATAATTTTAAATAACTTGTTTTTCGAAAGTATCTACTGACAAATGCCTATTAGGCATTTTACATAAATTGCCTATACTAAATTTAGGCCATCCTAACACATTATCATGAACCCCATTTCATAGATGAAGAACTGAGGTCCCAAGAGGTCAAGTGTCTTTCACAAGCCCACCTAGATTCCTTTTTAAGTTTCCTAAAAGATTTTGTTTAGTAAGCATGTAGCCTAACTATGTTTTCAACCCAAATCATGCTGTGAACTAATAAAACATTTTCCAATCAACTATAGACAAATGAAAGCCCTATAAAGAGAAAGAAAAGTATGACATGTCAAAGAGCCTCCTCACTGACTAATCACCAAAGGAAGAACAAAGGAACAGGGATAAATGAAGAAGACACTTCCTGCCAATGTGCTCAATCAGTTCAGTCAACTGGGCCCCTTCTTGGGAACACTGCTATGGCCCTGACTTCCAGGAATGTAGGGAATAAAATGGACTTTGGATAGGAAATGATAGCAGGCAGTTTGTGCTATCAAGTGACTCAACTTGGAAGTCATTATGTATTTCCATTTTAAGTATTAATTGAGAGGTGCATTTTAAAACAAAAATGGGTCTTCTATGGAGATGAATTCTAAACAACACACATAGCTACTCATCAATCAATGAACTAATTTAGTACCATTTAATATAGCCTCAGTCCCAGTGTCACACCCTTCATCCATATTCACATACCCTTAGATCCAGCCACCTCTGAAAAGCCCCACATTTGATCACATGAGGGTTTGGGGGGACATCCAGACAAAAGCCATAATAGTCTGGCTTACATGTTCAGACATACATGTCCTGCTCAAGGACCAGTGATGGAATGGTCTATGTGAAATGAAGGACATTGAAGGTGACCATGATTTCACCATCAAATGTATAATTACTTGTGGGTATAAATTGATAATTTAAATTCTGAACAGTCTAGTTTTGCAAATTTATCTGATGTTTAAACATTAATTTAAAAATTTACCACAGACATGTTAATTTCCATAGTGTCATCCATGGGTTCCTTTTCAAAAACTATAGAAAAATTGTTTTGCACCTTGTTTTTCTTTTTTTTTGAGACAAGTTCTCTCTTTGTAGTTCAGGTTGGCCCTGAGCTCACAATGTAGCCCAGGCAAGTCTGAAACTCAGCAGTTCTCTTGCCTCTGCCTCCCGAGTGCTGGGATTACAGGCATGAGCCACCACACCTGGCACTGTAGTATATGATACTGATTGCTGGTGGACATGAGTTACTGGGGATCTAACCAAGGACCTTGTGCTTGTGGGGCAGGTGCCGGAACCACTGAGCTAAATCCCTGGCACTTCACCATATTTCTTATAGCCAAAAGAACACAATTCTAAAACTTAAATCAGGCTGTCATTTACAGTTACATTTCATGACTTGGTGATAATTTCACTCATAAACTGGCCCTATTTTTCCGATCCCAGGGTTTGAAAACAATAAGGCATAAATATAGCGGAAATATATACATCAATATCTTAATGATGAGTATATACTACTTACATGGCTAAGGATTATTTAACTTTATATGTAATACATTTTCTTTTGTTATTTAAGTATTCTTATCCTGTATGCACACTGCTATATAACTGAAGACATCTAGCATCAAAATCATAAAACACAGCACAAGCTAACATGTGTTTTGTTAAATATTTACTATTTAGTACATTTGAAGTGAGGAACATTGTGAAAATTTTAGTTTTATCATAAGTTGAGTTACATAATAAGATAGTTATTATTACCATGATGTAATGCAAACTTTATTAATTTTGAATTTGATAATTTCCACTTTAGCCAGAAGATTATCTTGGCTTTGCCTTTAATAAAATAAAGATTTCCTCAACAATCTGGCAAGTTTTCTCGAGATTATCAGAAGGTATCAATACTCTCAAGAGATACTGGGTTTTTGGAATGCTTAACAATCTTCATTTACATGTGACTACATGTGTTTACATTATGTATTAAAGTTATCTCATCTCAGTTTTTCTCATGTTGAGCTTATGATTAAAAATTGTTACAGAATATGTATTGACTTTCTATATACAGGAATTGAAGAGTAGAGGTTCAGACTGCCCTGAAATAAAATCCACAGGGAGTGACTTCTAAGTGTCCAGAGAACATCCCCTGACCCAAATATATGCTCTACCTCTGTCTCATACTTAAGGTTCATTTTCTATATAGTATTTGCTCTCATCTCAAATTAAAACTGTATCTAAATAGAAACATCTCAGGGATAAGATCACATTGACTCACTCATGCTAAAATACACTTTATTGTTGGAAGATTCTCAGAGAAAAAAATTGTCTGTCGACTTCTTGGTTTATTTGAGTCACTAATGTTAGGAGGGGGCTCCCTTACTGAAGAAGATGACTAGTAAACATAGCAAGAAGCATTCAAAGTAACTTCTCAATGACAGTAATGCAAATGGATGCTTATTGGCTCCTCCTTAACTCCCCACCAATAACACTGGTGTTTCCACATTTTTTTTTTTTTTGAGACAGGGTCTCGCTTTGTAGTTCAGGCTGGCCCTGAGCTCACTGTGGAGCCCAGGCAAGCTGCCGCGAACTCAGCAATCCTCCTGTCTCTGCCTCCTGAGTGCTGGGATTACAGGCCTGAGCAACCACGCCTGGCACTGGGGTATATGGTATTGATTGCTGGTGGGTGTGAGTCACTGTGCCCAACATTGTATGTGGTTACCGGGATCGAACTCAGGACCTTGTGCTTGTGAGGTAGGCGCCAGAACCACTGAGCTAAATCTCTGGCCCTCCACATTTTTAACATTCTCAGTGAAATAGCAAATGTCCAGGTAAGTCTACATCATACCCATCTTGAATTCTATCTTCTCACAAGTGTGCATTGGACATTAAAACAAGTGGAAGAATACACACTCTGAGACTGTGCAGGAAACAGAATTAAGTTTCTCAGTCACAGCTTGCTGTGGGTTTGCACTAGAAATGACAGGGCTGCGTTGCAGACTGAACTGAAGGACAACACATGTCACCAACAGCACTTTCATGTGATCCTGACCCAGACACGTGGCTCACGGAGATATCACAGGGAGGTGAAGACGGGCAGAGAACATGCAGAGCCTTACTGTTGCTGCAGATGCAACTGCCCTTTAGATGCTTCAAACTGAGCAAAGGAGAGAGGATTAAAAAGCAGGCAGAGGAGATGCACTGGAAGCGTGATTTAGTGAAATGTCTAGGTTAAGAAAGCCCAGTAGAAGTTTCAGAGTATTTCCACTGATTGCCCCTCTCTATAATGTAGAAGGAATCAGATTCATGCACAGGTAGAGCAGGAAGAAACCAGAGGAAAGCAGCCTAAGCAAATTCAGAGGAAAGATAAAATGTGCATAAAAGAGGGTTTTTTAAAAGACAACAAAAATTAGCGAAAATGGTATTTCCTAATCTCAAAGTAATCATAGGTAAGATAATGTATTGCTGTATTCCTTTGTTTAAGGCTCAAGGAAAAGACTCAAGGATTCAAAGAGACTGCACAATACCAGGAGACAAAAAGCAGACGAGCTATGCACCGACAAGGAAGGAAGTATGAAGTAATGAGTATTACAAAAATGAAAGGGAACACTAGAAAATCCAGCAAATAAAGCAAGATCACTAAGCCCTTTCCTTGCAATACACTCTCAAACTGAGTAAAGAGCAAAGACGTATAAATTATTAAGGAAAATATATGAATCTATGACACTGGGATTCAACATATGAACAGATGAAATCCTGAAGATGGGTTTCAAGTCATTATTCTGCTTCCTAACAATTGTACCTTGTTACCAAAGCTGTTACATTTGGATGTGGTTTTTCTTATTGTTACTAGAAAAGTTAGGATAAATATAGTACATAGTTCATAGAATTGTTCAAATGACGGAGATGTCAATTCAGTTACTGTGCTTAGCATACAAGAATGGAACTAAACCTGTGTTGAAAAGTATATGAGAAATTTTTTCTGCAACAAGTGTGTCAAAGGTCAGACTGAAAATGCACAGTACCTGGGAGAAAAATTATTGAAATGAAATGGTCAACAATGAAACACATTCTGGTATTCAAGAAGAAAGCAATAGATTTCTCATGCATGTAAAATTAAAAGTGAGTCATCAACAAAAAAAGAGAAAACATCAGATTGCATTCAGAATTCTCCAACCTTGTTGCTGAAAAAGCTAGTAGTTAATATATGTTTTAAATTGGCAGCACTGGGAGAAGGTGGTGAGGAAAATATAATAAAGAACTTACACCCAGCAGAGGTTCCATTCAGTTTGTATAAAGAGAAGAGACAGAGTTTCATGCATGCAAGAATTCAGGGATATGGCACTAAAGAGCTACTGAGAAAGAACAAAAATTTTCAAATACTAGTTATCAAATGTCAGTCAAAAGATATGTTAATCTAACTACTTTAAAAAGAAAATAATACATTAGATACAATACGTGTCATTATTCATCATTTTTACATATAGCAGTAAGATCAAATCACTTTGGGGATTGTGATTACAAAACAAGATAGTATAGAGCAAAATGACAATAATAATAATGATAATAATTGGGATGAGGTATGAGAGAAGCAAAGTATCTTTATTTGTTCACAACCTATAACAAAGAGTCAGCTGATATCCACTAAGCTAATAAAACATGGACTGGGAATGAAGCTTAATAGTAGATCATGTGGCTGACATGCCTGAAACCCTGGGTTTTGTGTTTGATCTTTAAAATGTTTTTTAAGGAATAAAACATATTAATGATAAATACATGTCAGCTTCTCAATTCCATTATAAATTCACTTTTATAAGGATTTTGGTGAAAGATGTGTGTGAATTTTAGCAATTTTCAAATTTTTATTACAATGTACTTTTCTGCTATTAAGTAAAATGAAGTGTAATGTTCTGTAAAGTAAAAAATAGCAGGGACAGTTTGGTCCACATTTCTGAGCAGCCTTTTTACCTTTATATCCAGAGCTCTGGAATCCAGTGTTTGGTACAGACAGATCACAGAGAAGGGCTTCAAATCTATGACCTACCAATTGTACCTCGTCACCAAAGCTGTTGCACCTTGCTGTGGCTTTTGTTGTTGCTGATAGAAAAGTAGGATAAATATAATACAGAGTTCATAGAATTATTCAAAAAATGAGCATGTCAATTCACATATTGTTGTTGTCCTTAGCATTTTGTTACTAAAAATGTTACTTTCTGTGCTTTACAATATTTTTCTCTTAATTGAACTAATACATATGTAGATTTATAAATAACAATTATTTCTAAAAATAAATATTTTGAATCAGTGAGATGATGAACTAGGACACAACTGAATTTTCTAACACTCAATTTTCTCCTCTATTTTTTGAGTTATGTCATCATGACCTTCAAGAAAATTTTCACCAAAATTTATTGATACAATATATAACCACTTCACATGGCTGAAACATTAAAAATCTATCGATTCTTTTAATATTTCCTTTGATCAGGTATGTTTTATCCATCTCTCTGCATGGTTGTGAATTGAACAAAAACCTGGTGTTACTCTTCGACTATATTACTTTTGTGTTCGACACTGTCTGTTTCACTCACTGAATTAATCTCCACTAGGATTTTTTTAAAAGTGAATTTCAATGCAACAAAATTAGTAGAAATATTATAGAGATCACTGAGCATTGAGGTGAATAACTATCGAATTTTCTGGCTTATACAAAATATTGCTCATGATATCTTGCATAAATGAAAGGATGTGGAAATTGACCTAATTACTTTGTCATTAAGAAATGTTTAGTGAGTATCATGCATTAAAAATATATATAGCCAGGTGTGGTGGCTCATGCCTGTAATCCCAGCACTTGGGAGGCAGAGACAGGAGGATTGCTGAGTTCGAAGCTTGCCTGGGCTACATAATGAGCTAAGAGCCAGCCTGGAATATATATATATACACACACACACACACACACAAAGACAAAAAGCTGTGGACAAGACTGATGTGGTCCTTGCCTGAGGAATTTTCTGTCTGGTTACTACTTATTTTCTGTTACATTATCTTGAGTCAGATTTTGAATATTTTATAAACATTTCCCTATGATATAAGCTAATAATATCCACCTCACAGGGCTATTTTGAAAAGTAATGAGAAATCATTTGTGAGGTCCTTGCATACACATTATGATCTCTCTTTAGGTGTTTTTCTTTAATGCTTGTTAAATGTTTGAAGACAAATCAATGTGAAGATAATCACTTCAAAGCCATTCATAGCACAGATACTGCTTTTTGTTAATGACACTTTGAGATAAACTCTAATGTTCAATAATTCCACCCATTTTTCTAGCCAACATGGTGTCAAATTAGTACATTTTAACCAATATTGACATTTCAAGAGCAGTTCCTGAAATTAACTGTCTTCTACCATCAAATGGTTTCTAATAGATATGAAACAATCCCAAAGTGCTCACCACTAGCAGACAACTGCTCATCTCATGGAAATTTCCAGAAAAATGAATCTTTGTGCTTAGAACAATAGATGATGCTATGGGATGGGGGCTGGGCACCAGACAATGAGAATATGCAATTCTGAAATAAACGAAACCTTGAGTATGTGAAACCATAGAACTTGACACCCATTCCTTTCAAATCTGAATGCTCTGAAGAAAAGATCTTAGCTGTGTTCACACAGACTACACCAATGAAACCAAAGATAAAAAGTAATCCCACTCATACATGGTGAACAAATTTCAACAATGGCTCCAAAATAAAGAATGGAAAAAAGACTAGATTCTTAGATAAATAATATTGGGAAAATGATATACATATACAAACATTGAAATTATACCATTTTCTTATGCTATACAAACTATCTGCTCTTACTGTACATAAAACAAATTAAAAATAAATTAAATGATAAAATATAAGGCCTGCATTCACAAAAAAAATCTAAGAAAGAAACTCTTAGAAAAAAAAAAGAGTGAAAATTTTTGGACAATGATCTTAGCAATGATTTCCTGTTGCTGTTTTTGGTGTTGTTGTTGGGGTTTGATCCACAATGTACAGGCAACAAAAACAAAAATAGCAAATAATACTACATTAAACTAACTAGCTTTTTTTCAGCAAAGGAAACACTAAAAATATGAAAAGGTATTCTATATACTAGAAGAAAATATTTATGAAAATTCCAAAATCTAGAAGAAAGGAATATAATTCAATATCAAGCAAACAAAACAAAAATCTGCATCATCCAATTTAAAAATGGACAAACCTGACTATATACTTTTATAGAGAAGACAAGAAGTGATGGAGTGTGTAGAAAGATGCTCAACATCACTATATTCAAGGAAATACAAATTCGAACAAGTAGATGCTACCTAATCCATGTTAGGGTGGGCATTAGGAAAAAGTTAAAAGATATTGTCAAAAGTGGAGAAAGGGAACCCTTGAACACTGTTCAGAATGACATAAAGTGGCACCATTTAAATGAAAAACAATGTGGAGGGATCTCAAAAAATTAAAATGGAATTATCAAATGCACACATTTAAAGAGGCATAGATAGTGAAAATAGTGATCATGATAGGTAAAGAGTCAATAGAAAAATAAACAGAAACAGATTAGGATATGTAATTAATTCTTATTCATGGTTTCCACTCTGAGAGAAAGGCCGGAAAACATAACCCAAGGCACAAAATAGCCTTGCTGCTGTGGAAAGAAATGTGAAAAAATATTAGAGAATATGATCTTGAGAGGAAAAGTAGAAAACTTTTATAAGAACAGAAAACCTTGAGCACCAGAACCTCTTAGAGATCTCTAAATTCTGAGCAGCTATCTTTAGAAGAATCTTTTTTGTTTTTAACTTGAAATAGCTGAACTTATTTTTATATTTTGGAACTCTTCAAAAATGTCTAGTGGTATCAGAACTAATAACTTTAGTATCATTTCTAAGAAGGTTTTTCAATATTCTCAAGTTAGCCAATGCTCATTTAACTTGGTTCAGTTTACTAAGGAATTGAACTCTCCCTTTGGGGCAAGGAGATCATGACTTCTCTGAGAATGCGGAATATCTATATTTAGTTTTCCATCAGGTGGCTTCCTCTCATGCCCATATGGTATATTAACAGCAAAATAAACCAGGCACCATGTCTCACCATCTCCATGGAAAGAAGCACAGATGTTTTGAAAAAACCAAAAAGAACTCACCAATAGACAACACTATATTTCTTTAATTAATTCAAATATTTTGCTGTAAGCTCTTTGTCATTGAAGTCACAGATTGTTTTTCATTTTGAGATTCACTGGCTTCCCATTAGTAGACACAGATAGGTTTCTTTGTCCCACTGTGCCAAGATTTAGAAATAAGATTCATCCGGAAATTTGCAGGTTAGGGAGTAATTCATCTGTGATCACCATGTGGAACCTTTCATGCTCCCAGTAAAGGTCACACTGTTATCATAAGGATGACTTTATCCTTCTTTTGTTATATCAAGCATTTTCTTCCACAGACACTTTTCCTGGATGGACCAAAAATATCCATTCCATATGTCTGAATCTTATGCAGCTCTGTTTTAATAATTATTTAAACACCACCTAAAAACTTCCTGTATTTATCTGATATTCATACTCCTTCCAAGTATTCCTGTGAGCTAGAAAACCAAAATGTTTTTGTCTTCTTTCTTTCTGCATTTTATTGTTTATATGGATACAGTGTCTGAAATCTGACTTGAGAAATGGATTTTACGGACTTGAATTTCAAGCTTGGAAATGGGTTACATTTTTTTCTCTACTTCCAGACTGTACTAAAGAAATGTAAATCAAGTGATGTATAAGTTGCATGAAACTTAACAGCGCAAGAAGTTACTACATAGATTTGATGACATCAGGAATCCATTTTGGATGGAATGCATTTTTATTGGTGGCCTATTAAAATGTTAATAAAATTAACTTCAACTAGGAAGAACTTGAATCTCCTGGATGGAGGAAGGATGGATGGATGGATGGGGTAGACAGAGGCTCAAAGAAAATGCAAAATAAGGCAACATAGGAGGGTGAAACTTAATTAATGATTTCTGTTTGCCACATAGTAGCTCCTTGGAGAACCAGGAAATAGAAGATAGGCTTGACACACATATGTTATGAAGTTGTCATCCCTTTTTAGTCCCCAGATAAGACAAAAACAAAGAAGATAAAAATCTCTAGTATAACTGATTTCAGCTATGGAAAACAAAAAAAAAAGTCTGAATACGATAAATCTCTGGCCTCATGGATTTTGTCATCTGGTAGGATAATTGAAATCTAATGATTGGAAAAATATATATGATATTATTAAATTTCTATATAAAATAATGATTTGGGCTATTAATGATGCTAATGAGCTATCGAATCTTGCTATGAATTAACACCCATTGATTATACAAAACTTTCAGAATTTTAAAAGTTCATACTATGTTTAATGATTTTTGTCAGGTAAATATTTATAGTTCTTAAGATTTCATAACAAACCATTTCACTAGAAGAACATTTATCTTCAAAATATAGATACAATTTATGTTTAAGCAGGCTGAAGAACATATGTATGTAAATGAAATATTAGTAATGTATATCATGTATAACTCAGAAACCAAAGTCAGTGTTATTTGGAAAAGTTGAGGCATAATGCATTTTTTTAAATTGAATTCCTTATTGGTACAATTTATATACATCTCAAAATCACGTATAACATTGGGGAATTTGTACCAGTATATGACACAAGTTAATTCTCATTTTTTCCCATATCGCTACCCACCCACACCTCCTCACCCCCTTTATACATGCTCTTTTATTTTCTTTCTGTATCATATTTATTCCTTCCCCTCATAACATTCCCACACCAAGTTTCCTTAGAGATGTTCCACTCTATAAAAGCTGTCCTACTTTCTAGAGCTCATTTGCATCTACAGGTGTTCATGCCAAAGAGAAGATCCGGAATTTGTCTATCTGTGATCTATTGATTTCACTTATTAGTATATCTTCCAGGTGTCTCCATTTGCACCTAAATGGATCGATCTTGTCATGCTTTATGGCAGAGTAATACTCCATTTTATAAAAAAACCACATCTTCTTTATCCACTCTCCAGTTGATGGACATTAGGGTTGTTTCCAAGATTGAGCTATCACGAACTGAGCTGCTATAAACAATGGTGTACATCTGTCTTTCCAATGTGAGTTTTTAAATTCTTTTGGGTATATTCCTAGCAGGGGGATAGCAGGGTCAATTGGGACCCCTAGTCCTAGTTTTCTGAGAGATCTCCACACGGATCTCCACAATGGTTGCACAAGTATGCAATCCTACCAACAGTGGAGAAGGGTTCCTTTCTCCCCACAGCCACACCAGCATTTATTGTTGATTGATTTTGTGATCGCGGCCATTCTTTGTGGAGTGAGATGAAATCTCAGTGTTGTTTTCATTTGCATCTCTCGAATGACCAGTGATGTTGAACATTTCTTCATATGTTTCTTGGCTGCTTTGACTTCTGCCTCTGAAAAATGTCTGCTCACTTCAGATGCCCATTTTTGAATTGGGTCTTTAAACTTGGGGAGGCTGATCTGTTTGAGTTCTTTATATATTGTAGATAATAGCCCTTTGTCTCATAAACAGCTAGTAAAGATTTTTTCTCATGTTGTTGGTTGTCTTCTAGCAGTGCCAGCGACTCTGTGGCTGTGCAGAAGCTTTTCAGTAGAATGAGATCCCATTTGTTGATTCTTTCTGCTAGTTCTTGTGCTATAGAGGCTTTATTCATAAAGTCTCTGCCTAAGCCAATGTCTCCAAGAGTTTTACCTAGCCTGTTTCCAGCAGGCTTATTGTTTCTGTTTTAATGTTTAAGTCTCGTATCCACTGTGAGTTTAGTTTTGTGCATGGTGAAAGAGATAGGTCTAGCTTTAGCTTTTGGCAGGCTAAAGCCCAGTTTTTCCAGCAACATTTGTTAAAGAGACTGTCTTTCTTCCATTGGGGATGTTTGGCTCCATTGCCAAAGATAATGTGGCTTAGTGTATCTGGAGTTGTTTCTGGGCCTTCTAATCTATTGCAATGGTCCTTGGGTCTCTTACTTTGTCAGTACCATGCAGTTTTTAATCACAGTGGCTTTATAGTAGAGTTTTGAATTGGAGATTGTAATACCCCCTGCCATGTCGTGGTTGCTTAGAATTGCTTTTACTATTCTAGGTTTCTTGTGTTTCCAGATGAATTTTTGTATTATTTTCTCTAACTCTGTGAAGTATACCATTGGAATTTCAAATGGAATTTCATTGACTCTATATAGTGGTTGTGGGAGGATAGTCATTTTGACAATGTTGGTTCTCCCGACCCAGGAACAAGGGATATCTTTCCACTTTCTGGTTTCCTTTTCTATCTCAGTTTTCAGAGTCCTATAGTTTTCAGTGTAGAGGTCTTTCACTTCCTTTGTTAGGTTGATTTCTAGATATTTCATTTTTCTGGGTGCTACTGTGAAAGGGATTGCCTCCCCAATTTCTCTTTCAGTGAGTCTGTTGTTTGTGTAGACAAAGGCTGTTGATTTTTGAGCATTGACCCTGTATCCAGCAACCCTACCAAATTTGGTAATTAAGTCTAGCAGTCTTTTGGGTGAGTTTTTAGGATCCTCCAGATAGAGTATCATATCATCAGCAAATAATGACAGTTTAACTTCTTCCTTTCCTATCTTTATTCCTTTTATATCTTTGTCCTGCCTGATTGTTATGGCTAATTTTTCCAGCACTATATTGTTTTGTTTTGTTTTGTTTTGTTTTGTTTTGTTTTGAGACAGGGTCTCACTTTGTAGTTCAGGCTGGCCCTGAGCTCACTGTGGAGCCCAGGCAAGCCTCAAACTCAGCAATCCTCCTGTCTCTGCCTCCCGAGTGCTGGGATTACAGGCGTGAGCCACCACACCTGGCTCCAGCACTATATTGAACAAGAGTGGTGACAACGGGCATCCTTGTCTCGTTCCTGACCTTAGTGTAAAAGGTTTCAGTTTTTGTCCATTGAGTATGATGCTGGCTATTGGTTTCTCATAAATAGCTTGTATTAAATTGAGATAAAGTCCATCGATTCCAATTCTCTGTAGGGTTTTGATCATAAATTGGTGTTGGATTTTGTCAAATGCGTTTTCTGCATCTATTGAGATAATCATATGGTTTTTGTTCTTGAGTCTGTTAATATAGTGTGTTACATTAATTCATTTACATATGTTGAACCAGCCTTGCATCCCTGGGATAAATCTGACTAGATCAGGGTGTATGATTTTCTTGATAATTCACTGTATTCTGTTTGCAAGTATCTTATTGAGGATTTTTGCGTCAATGTTCATTAGAGAGATTGGCCTGTAGTTTTCTTTTTTTGGTGGGATCTTTCGCTGCCTTTGGAATCAAGGTGATGGTTGCTTCAAGGAATGATTTAGGGAGTACTGCTTCCCTTTCAATTTCATTAAAGAAAAGGAGAATTACTGGAATTAACTCTTTTTTAAAAGTTTTTGTAGAATTGAGCCTTGAAGCTGTCAGGACCAGGGCTTTTCTTTGTTGGTAGGTTTTTTATTACATTTTCAGTTTCCCAGATTGATATCGGGTTGTTTAACATTTTTATATCCTCTTCATTCAGCTTTGGAAGTTCATATGAGTCTAGGAATCTGTCCATTTCTTCTAGATTTTCCATCTTCTTGGAGTATAGATTTTCAAAATATGTGTTTATGATCCTTTGGACTTCTTCTGGGTCTGTGCTGATTTCCCCATTTTCATTCCTTATAGCATGGATTTGAGCCTTTTCCTTCCTTTGTTTGATAAGGTTGGCTAAGGGTCTGTCAATCTTATTTATCCTTTCAAAGAACCAAC
>PVIC010016364.1:7465-34088 GCA_004025085.1 Thryonomys swinderianus | reverse complement strand
TGAGGCCAAGTATTGTGAGCACTTTAGGGACAGAAGCAGGATTTTCCTGGTTTCCTCTCTATCCCCTTGGGCTACAGGGTATAGACAGGATGCCCAAACTCCCCCTTACTCCCCCATCACCCTGAAAGCCCAAGAACTGGGAGAAATAAATGAAACACAGGCTGAGAAAAAAGGATTTTGATGTCTGAGATTTTCATTTAGATCACAAATCCAATAATTCAAGTATTGCCTGGAATGTAGAACCTCATTTAGTTTCAAGGTTTCTCCCCACATTGGAGTGCATGTGCTCAAAGAAGTCCCGTTCTGATTGAACAAAAAGAAACAGGTCCTGTAGCCCAAGGGGATAGAGAGGAAACCAGGAAAATCCTGCTTCTACCCCTAAAGTGCTCACAATACTTGGCCTCAATGTATCTGCCATCTGAGTAGAGAGAATGAGCAACTTTTTGTGGCTAAACTGTGTCATTCAGAGCATCGAGTCTCTTCCATCTTTTGGCCAGAGTGTGACTACTGAAGGCCGGTTTCATTAATTCATTTGGCAAACACTGACATCTATTGTAGGAAGACACATCTGGCCCCTAGGGAGCCCAGGATAATAAGAAGTAAGTCTTGCATTTGGATTCCCAGTTGGAAAATGAATCTGACCTATGTACTTTCTTAATAGTAACTACAAAATTTCAACCAAGAAAGCTCCAAAGCTTTCGAGCATGTAAAATGTATCGTAGGTTTCACCATGGGTTGGGGGCGGGGGCACACTGCAAATGGATCAGTCAGGAATGGGAAAGCCCAGACCTTAAACAAGTATTTTCCTGAGTAACTATTGTGTGATCCCACTGTGTGAAGTGCTATGATCTATATTGAAGGAAAACTAAAACAGCACCAAGAATCGAAAGAAAAACTACTCGATTCACATCTCACAGGTGGAAAGTAGGTCAAGAAAACACCTGCACAGCAAGGAGCCACGGAAGACAGGATAAACCCATTAGGTTCACTTCTCAGAAAGAGCAGTTTCAACGTAGTGCAATTTGAAGGCTAAATATTACTTCAGTTCATGGAAGTGGTGTGTCTAACTCAACAAATCTGCAAACCGTGGTATTTGAATAACCTCGCGTGTCAGGAATATAAAGAGCAGGAGGTGAGTGACAAAGGCCGGAAAGGACCAGAGTAGGTTAGGACTAGAACGGAGAGTCTTCTAGGTCAGTCCGGTAAGTTTAACTTACGTAACCTTACAGGATGTTCGGGAAGATGTGTCTAACTAAGGAGAAAGCATTAGCGTGCAGGGATTCAACCTCAGCACACGAGTTAGGACGCTTACCTGAGCGATGAACAAAAACACACACGTGGAGACTCACATAAAGAAACACACACGTACTATCAAGTCACATGATGCATTGACCGGGTGAACTGAAAGGAATTCCACAGAAAATTCTCATTCGAGCCCTTTCACAATAGATTACGTGCTGTAAATGAAATGCGAAGAAGCAGTCTTGAGTTCCTCTGAATTTCGCTTCTGCTTCATCCTTCCAAGGACTGAACATACTATATCTTGGTCCTTGTACTTGGAACAGGTGGAAGGTGGAAGTCCCACGGTAGTGATTAAACTTGCTTTTTCTTCTGTTAGTGGATAAAAATGGAGTTAAAAGATCTCATAGATGCTGGTAATTCTTTTGTAGTGAGTGCTTTCTAACCAACCAAAGTAATTTCTCAACTGATGTGAGTTTGGGGAGAAACTGGACTGGAAAACCTCTTCTGGTTCCTGGCTCGGTTTTAAGTTTCGAGGGCACCACACTATGGCCCCTCACCACCATCAACTGCATCACTGTAGCGTTCATCTTCTCCAAGGGCAAGCCCTTCCGAAAACCCATCTATACAAACTGTAAGTATATAGAGTTTAACGTTTTCTTTTTAAATATTTTCTTCTGTTCCTCTCCCATCCCAAGTTGCGACTCCCCAGTAAAGAAAGAAACAGTCACATTACTCCAGGAAGACTGTGGGACGCAGTGGTCACAGTGTTAGAACCCAAGGGCAGAAACTGGGTCGTTTTCATGAAACACTGACATTGTATTCTTCAACAATCACATGAGTCCTGAATCACTGAGCCACTGAGAGTCATTTTAAACACAACATAGATGTCAAGCTACTTCATAAAATGCTTCGAGAATGAACTTCTCTGTAGCTTCATGACATTGACAAAATTACCTTAATCCTACCTGGCGCCCGTGTCCTCCTATGCAGACTAGGAGCGCCGCACAAGGCGGAGAAGGAAGCGAGCCGCTCCGGATGAAGGGGCTGTACACGGGGGACACGGCACTCACAGTGGGCACTCAGCCATTCTTGTCTACTTCGCACTATAGTCGTGTCAGTGAAATAAAAGCAAAACCGCACAATGGCAAAGTACAAAATGAAACCCCAAGCTCCAAGGCCACCATCAAGACCTTTGAGGCAGGAAGCCGGAGACTGTGTCCTGTTGCAAAAGACGGGGGCGATTTTGAAAGTAAAGGGAGACACCAGTAATGATTATGCCAGGCTTTAACAAGGGCTGTCAGGCAAAGTAGGATGCCGACCCTCTGTCTGCCATGCAGTTGGCTCCAGTACTTCAGGATTACACACAAGCCATGAAAAAATTACCTGTATATATCACTTTGACGTAATCTCTGATTTCCATAGAGTAACAAGGTCAATTCATATGATGAAAACATATGAATGTGCTACAGCTTTTGGTTCACAAATGAAATTTTTTTCAGAGACTTTCTGCCAACTGTCATTCGTATCAGTTGTTTCTGAGAGGGTTTGATTCATAACAACACATGTGAGATACAAAAGATACTATACTAATGCCAAGTGTGGTGGAGATGCCTGTATTCTCAGCTTCTTGGGAGGCTGAGGCAGGAGGATCACAAATTCAGGCCCAGGCTGGGCAACTTAGGAAGAATCTGTCTCAAAAATAAAATAAAAAACTAAATAAGTAAAAATAAAAGGTCTAGGATATAGCAATATAGTGAATGCACCAGGTTTTGATCCTCAGTACTGCAATCCATCAATTAATCATATACAGATTGTTTTTGCTGATCTGATGAGACTTTTTAAAAATGGTTTCTTATTCAGTTTTTATTTATATTTTAAATTTTATCTTCATTGAGGATAAGCCTATTTTCACACTATGTGCCCTTTTGTGAATTGTACATGTAAATTTTAAAAACTATTTTTATTTATTTGGTGTAAGACAGCCTGAATCACTTATTATATGAATAAAATTCATTTCTAGTTCATTTAATCAAAAGTGTATTTTATGTCAAGGGTAGTAGATACATTTCATGGAATATTTTCTTATCATCTACTGAAATGATAATTCTTTTTGCTGTACTACCAGAATGTGTTATATTTTTAAACTTATTAAATCACCTTTGTATTTGTGGACAAATCTTATATATGGTGGACTATATTTTAAGTTGAATTTTACAGGATTTTAAAATCTACTTTTTGTGTGTGATTAGTCTGAAGCTTTCTGTGTGGAGTTTTGTTAGATTTGGGCATTGGATTTGAAAACTCTTACTTTTTTCTTCCACTATAAATATATTATTAAGAATGTTCTTTCTCCGTGGCTGATACTGAGAAATTATCCAGCAATAAATGCTGGCAAGCCTGCAGGGGGGAAGGAACCTTTCTCCACTGTTGGTGGAAATGTAGACTGGCGCAACCACTGTGGAGATCAGTGTGGAGATTCCTCAGAAAACTAGGGTTAGAGGTCCCACTTGAACTTGCTATTCTCCTGGTGGGAATATATATGGAAGAATCATATCATAGGGACATATATGCACCCATGTTCATAACAGCTCAGTTTGTGATAGCAAAATCTTGGAACAACCCAAATGTCCATCAACTGTAGACTGGGTAAAGAAGATATGTGTAGGGCCGGAGGATTGGCTCAGTGGTTCGGGCGCCTGCCTCGCAAGCGCAAGGTCTTGAGTTCGATCCCCGGAAACCACATACAATGCTGGGCGTGGAGACTCACGCCCACCAACAATCAATATCACATACCACAGTGCCGGGCATGGTGGCTCACGCCTGTCATCCCAGCACTCAGGAGGCAGAGACAGGAGGACTGCTGAGTTCGAAGCTTGCCTGGGCTACATAGTGAGCTCAGAGCCAGTCTGAACTACAGAGTGAGACCCTGTCTCAAAAAAAAAAAAAAAAAAACCCAAGAAGATATGTGTATGTGTTTGTGTGTTTAATAAAATGGAGATTACTCAGCCATAAAGAATGATAAGTTGGAGCCATTTATACTCAAATGGACATAACTTGAGGACGCACTCATAAATAAAATAAATAGGTCACAGATGTGTAAATACCTTATCTTTTCTCTGGTATGAAAATTTGAAGATGTAAATGAGTTCTACAATGTATGATAGATTTTGTGAAATAGGAAATTTGCAAAGGGAAAGGGATAGGGGAAAGTAAAGAGGGGGAAGAAGAAATATAATCTTAAAAAAAAAAAGAAAAGCATATGTATATAGGGGGAGGGTAAAAATGAGAATTAACTCATGTCGTGTACTGGAACAAATTCCCAATTTTTTTTTTTTTGACACAGGGTTCTCACTTTGTAGTTCAGGCTGGCCCTCAGCTCACTATGTAGCCCAGGCAAGCCTGGAAAGCAGCAATCCTGCCTCTGCCTCCCGAGTGCTGGGGTTACAGGCATGAGCCACCATGCCTGGCACAAATTCCCAATTTTGAGTGATTGTCATGTATATATAAAATGTACCAATAAAGAATTCAATTTAAGAAAAAAATAAGAAATACCTAAAGAGGGAGGAAGAATGTTCTTTTTCTTGACAGTTTACAAGAAACCACTAGTAAAATAATCTAGTTTCAAATCTTTTATTTGAAAGAAATTTTTAAGGTTTCTCTTAGGTTATTCCCTTTTGAACGTTTTCATTTTTGAAATAATGTTTTTATCTACACAAAACCAGTGCATTGATATTATCATAGAGTTCTGAGTGGTATTTACTTATAATTTTAAATGCTTTTACAACTCAATATCTTTTCACCTTAATCATATCTATATGTATTGTTTTAAATTTATTTTTAGCTGAAATACAAGTTTCACTGGTACTTTTTAAATAACTAGCTCTCAGATTTAATAACAGTATGTTTTCCATTTTCTAATTTATTATTTTTCTTTGATTTTTTAATTGTTTGAGGAAATTTTATGATTTATGCATTTCTTTCATTCATATAAAATTAGAAAAGTATATCTGGTAATTGTAGTTTTACTATATTCTTTATTCTTTCCACATATCTCTAATTATGACATAATTTTCTTTTTTATTCAGTAGTTATCAGAATCATGATTCTTAATTGTTAACAAATGGAAGCCTTCATTTTAACTTTCTTTAATAGCCTACAAGTATATGTTTCATTTTGTTTTCAACTCGGTAGATTTTTAGAAGTTTCTAGGAGGGATTTTTCATTTAAACTTAACCAATATTATCTATTTTCATTGTCATGATTAGCTATCTAAACTCCAAAATTTCTTCTTTCGCATTTTTTAACTCATGACATCAATTCTGAACCTTAATTCTGTAAAGAAGTAATAGATTTAGAAAAGAAGGCTTCTTTTTTTTTTTTTTTTTTTCTGAGGCAGGGTCTCGCTTTGTAGTTCAGGCTGGCCCTGAGCCCACTATGGAGCCCAGGCAAGCCTTGAACTCAGCAATCCTCCTGTCTCTGCCTCTCAAGTTCTGGGATTACAGGCGTGAGCCACCACACCCAGCAAGGCTTCTATTTTAAAATTAGAAATGTACAGTTCCTGTATTAAATAAGTGCCAGAGTTTATATTGCTCAAAGTCTTGCTCTTCTTATTTAATTATTTTGGTGTGGCTGTTCGGTGGAAGGGTGTCAAAGCATATTAAGTCTCCTAGTTTTCTTATAAATTTCCTGAATATCTCATCATTTTTTAGAGTGCTGATATGCTTGAAAATACCCTTACTACTTAATTAGAATTTTAAGATACTTCATTTATCTTGATAAAGATTTCAACTCATATTTTAAAGTTTATTTCTTAGTTTTTGTTTTAAATTGAAAATGTATTTTAAAGGACAGCATAGTCACTATCTAGTACTTTATGAGTAGTTAGAAAGTGCTCACGCATGCTGAGCAAATTAAGAGTAGTTGCATCTTAGTGACTTGAACATTGGAAGGAAACTGCATCTTTAGGTTAAACATACCTGATAATCCCAAGTGAAAAAAGGTTTACAAACCAGTATTCTAACAAACCTTGTCGAGCAGTCATACACTCTCAAAATTATAAGTCAAATGTTTTTGGAATTTCTAAGATATAATATATAAACCATTTTATCTTGAAATAAAAATGATCTTTATCCTTATCAGCCCTTGGTAGAAGCTTAACTATGATAACAAGAAATAGGAAAGACAGAGATTTAACTTCTTTACAGAAGCAAGTGTAAATAGTCACTGACCCTTTCCTTATTTGAATAAAGTAGCTTGACTTGAGCAGGACTTGTCTTCCCAAGTTCAAGGCACTGAGAAAGCCCCTCTTCTGCGTTTCCTTATTGGTAACACCTAACCAGGAAGGGAAACATCTACTTCGGTTTCCCATTGCATTTCCAACCAACAATGATACGAAGAAGACAGCGGGCTTCGTGGGTCCTTAGACTAAGGACAGAGTGGTGCACAAGCCCTCGGGCCAGTCGCTAGTAAGGGCCAGCCCTTAAGCAGGATGGACACGGCAACGTCCTCTTCTTCCCAGCTTCTGGGTCCCCGGGGCCAGAAGTAAGTGAAAAAAAATACACTGCCATCCACTGAGATTTTCTTTTTTGCCCTGATGGTCAGATCACTTCATTGTTGGAGCTGCAGTGTCTATTCTCTCCTCTCTGCCTCACGTCTGTCCCAGGCGACGCTGGCTATTCCTTCGACAGGCTCCGCCCCTGTATCTGTTCACAGAGTGAGGCATGGATGGACTTGGAGGGCGGGCGCAGGTGTCCACGGGTGGGAACCAAACTCTCGCAGCTTCAGGAACCAGAGGCTGCTCACGAGAGCAGTGGCCATCGATTTCTGGCTGGTACAGAAATCAAGTTGGGGCAGAGAAAACACTGGTAGATCACCGACACCAGAAGAAAAGAGCTCAAACAAGTATCAGAGACAAAACCGCAGTTGTTGATAGTTTTTCATTATAACTCATGAGGATTGTAAGAAGCGTCTGCATCCCAGGCATGATGATTCAATTCCAGTGTTTTGGCCTGAAGGTGATAATCTTACCAACACTGTTTCTAAGGTCCATTTACAAACGCTCCGCTAAAACTTCTGCCAGAGGAGTGGGAGGACTTGGGAGAATAAAAGCAGTGATTTGGGCCCAGCTTGTCCTAGGAAATTATCTCCCCAAAATAAAGCAATGTGGGTAGTTTGGAAGGAAGGGATCCAGCAAATGGACTCCATAGTGTCTCACTTATTTTTTCAAGCCAGAGTTCCTGGGACCCAAATACAAAGTCACTTTCAAGTGGTCACGGCCTGGTCAATAGATAAAGGAAGAATGTGCAAAGTAAACATGATACACCCTGTATGAAATAAACTTTGCAACGATAGACTATGGAGTCTTTGAAAATGAAGTGATTATTTGGACCTGGCTCGTTAAGTGAAAAAGGGATTGAAATGAGCTAGCAGAGGAGAACTAGTGCCTACCCAGGGTGCTTTGCGAGCAAGGGCATGGGGCCTGGAGAGCTGGGTCTGTGGGAGTGATGAGTATTGCGGCTATGGGGATGGGTGTGCAGCTCTCCTGTTCCATATAGAGATCAGTTTAGGAAGGCGCAGGCTGTGTCAATCGAGGGCCCTTGGACTTTATTCTCCTGATGACAGTGAATGAGATGCAGAAGACTATCCCATCGGTGCACAAAGCACTAGATAAGTGACAATGATACATTAAGGTCTTTCTGATGACCAGTCAGGCAGTCACCACAGGGTGTCCCAGCCCCTGGGCTCCTCAGCAAGGTAACTCTCTACAGTATACTCCATGAACAGACTTCTACAGTCAGCCTTATAAGGAAAGGATTTTAAGTTATCACATTCATTTCATAAACATTAGAACATATTTTAAAACATATGAGGATACATTAAAACATCTGAAGTTGTATCTAATATTTGCCCAACAAAGATAATTGATTCTGCAGTGTGTGCCAAGTTATATGAAACATTCTCTTAGCATCTAAAAATAATATTTGATATTTCTTTAGATATATTTTCATTTCTGCTGTTATCCGCCTTGGGCCTGACAATATTCATTCTGTTTTCTGATTTTCAAGATATATACAAAGGGATGGAGGTAAGTATTATTTATTTACACTTCTGGTGTGAATTAATGTGCCCTGGATCATATTCCCATTACAGTGTGGAAGTCGATGGTTACCATAGTCTCTCTGGTCACTAAATATTTTTGAATATATTCAACCTTTGTCAACTAAATATTTTTGAAGATTTTTAACTGTATATTTTAGGTCGTGTTTTTTTATCTGCATGTGTCTTTTATTTGCATGTGATACATAATCACATTCAACTTGGGAAATGAGTACATATACTGTACGTGTCCCACCTTGATCATTTTCACTCCTTTTCCTGGCTCCCTCCTCTTTCCCTCTTCCCCAGGCTCCTTCCCCATCTCCACAGTCTACCTTCCTATCTCCCACCATCTCTCTTGTATATTGTACTTTAAACCATTCATATGTTACCTCTCTGATATTAGAGAGACCATACAGTATTTAACATTCTGTGTTGGACTTACTTCACTTCCCATTATGTCTCACTATTAAATATTTTTCTATTAACCAGAAAAGTAAATAACATTCCTGAGTCTTAACTACGTATTCATATTATTATCATTATTTAAGTGCATTTATTTTGTCGACCCCTGAAATATTGTGTTTAGATACCTTATTCTGTTATATTCTCACAGTAAAGTTAACACATAAATACAGAAGTTCTTGAATTTGACTTTTTAAGCACGTAGTAGAAGTTCTTTAGTAATGTAGCTGTAGAGGAAAGAAAAAATAGACTTATAGGCCAATCGTGTCTGGTCAGACTTTGATTATGTGGAGTTTTAAATCAGTGGACATCATTTTATCCAGACTCAAAAATTAAATTCATAATAAGTTATTGAAGCTGTTCTTGTATTGCAAGAGACATAAAAGGAAGGGAAGGATTGGCTTCTGAATTTCTAGCGTACTTTTGCTGTGAAGACTGTGAAGATGAGTTGTAAGAAAGTGAAACCATGACGTGGCCACCTGTTGCCGCCCATTCCTGGAGACAGTGGGAAGTTAGAAACAGGAGGGACAAAGGCAAGAGACCTGTGGCTGCATGGGGGCTGCAGGGAGGTGACACGCATTTTGGGGTCCAAGAGTATAGGCTGGATTTTTCTGGGTGGAAGGTGGAGCTCCAGACCAAGAGGACAACCTGCACACAAGCAGGCGGGGGCCAGTAGAGCCTCTTTAGTGGCAGGGATAAAAATTCAAAGCAAGGCTTTCCTCACGGCAGGGCTACAGGAGTCACTGCAAGTGAGGCAGTGGGCTGTAGAGGATGAGGACCAGCAAGGAAGAAGAAAAAGAAACCTGGATGGAGCAAAGATTGCACTTTGTGCTGGGGGCCGTAGGAAATCGTGGCAGGTTTTTGAGAAGGGTGTTCCAGGTGGATCAGTTAAGTGACGACAGGGAGGCTGTATGTGGGATCAGAAAGCCCATGGAACCATAAGCAGCTTGGGAATGAAAGGTCAACTTCTCATTCACTTGACAAACCTTATCAGCTCCACAGCATACTTGGTACCTGGGTTATAAAGGTGAGCCCAGTGTGGTCACTGCTCCCAAGTCACTCAGAAACTAAGAGGGGAGACTAATGTGAAAGTCAACCGCACTGATGAAGCACCTTCCAAAGAAAATGTTGCAGAAGAGCCCTCCATGTAGTGGCAGCAAAGACATCTCAGTCATCTGGTCAACCTTCTCCAGTTGTGGAGGCAGCACAAGCCAGGAGGGATCCATTATCTTCTGGGTTCTGGCTTTGCCGTGTATTGATTGGCTTTGACTCAGTTCCTGGGCAAGGCACTGATCTGAATTTTCACATTTTGAAGTAGAAAAGTAAGGCCCAGACTTCAGACTGAGAGAGTTATTACAAATGTATAAATTAGAGGATCGAGACGTGCTTGTTTTGGAGTGGAAGATATGTAAAATGTAGCAGTGGTATTTCTTCCTCAACAGTTTATCCCAACCATAACATCATGGAGAGCTTCCATTTTGGTGATGGCCCTTGTCCAATTCTGTGTGGCCTTCTTTGTCGAGGTAAGTAATTTCTGTGTGGATCTTATTATGGGAGATAAACCAGTAGAAGTTCTCATTCCAATAGGTGCTCAGTTTTTAGGGCAAATATTTTGATTCCTCTCAAATGCTAATTATCAAAGGCTTTTAAAAATTGCACGCTCACTTTGGGAGAAATTATACAGACATGTATTGAAAATTCTTTGAAGCCTATTGAGAGATATTCCTGGTACCTTCTGCACAGAAGGCAAACCCATCAGATTCACTTATGTTTTGGCTTCCATAAAGGCACTGTACTGTACCTCTCTCATCTTCTCAGTACTCTTGGAGAGATGAAGCCAGGTAACTTTGAAGCTAGAAAATTCAATAGACCCTTCAGAGTGACAAGCAGTCTTCAGGAGCCTCCTCAGTTGGAGAGAAGGGAGACTGTTGCTGCTGCCCCAATCCCTACCTCAAACGTGCCGTGCACACCTTTCCTGTTCTACTCGGGGTCACTGAACGATTCCACTCTTTCAGCGAAAGGTTCTAGTGGCCCTTTTTAAAGGAAAAGGTAAAAAGAAAAGAATTAAAGACTCATATAAGTAAGTCCATAGGGAAAAGGAATCAAACCTTAACATATAGATCTAAAATATCTCATATGTAACAAGTATAAAGTAGATCATATTCTTTAACTCAGGAATTCTATTTTGAAACTGTATTTAAAGAAATAACTCAAAGGAAGCAGGAAAAAAAATACCCTACAAAAATGAGGGTATTCATCTTAGTCTTAACTAATAGTGGCAAAGTAAATGCTCAGTGTTAGCCCTGTATTGAAGTTGACAGCAATTTTTAAAAATGTTATTCAGTCTTTAAGATGAATAGGTGTGTTTTTGGCACAAAAATGTTGAAAAATATCACTGACATATTAAAATTGTGTGTATGTATGTATGTATAGATATATGTATATATGTAGTCTAATATATTCAAAAGAGGAACACAACATTGAACAGATCCTGTTCAATTATTATTATTAATGTGTAAGAATTGCATAAACTGGGCTGGAGATCTAGCTCAGTGGTTCTGGCACCTGTCTAGCAAGTGCACAATCCCTGGTTCGATCCCCAGTAACTACATACAACAATGCTGGGCGTGGTGACTCACGCCCACCAGCAATCAGTACCACACACCACAATGCCAGGTGTGGTGGCTCACGCCTGTAATCCCAGCACACGGGAGGCAGAGGCATGAGGATTGGTGAGTTGGAGGCTTGTCTGGGTTACATAGTGAGCTCAGGGCCAGCCTGAACTACAAAGCGAGACCCTGTCTCAAAAACAACAACAACACAAAAGAATCACATAAGCTGTGAACACAGAGAAAAGGACTCTCAAAAACTGAAAACAAACCCATTTGCTTGCTAGAATCCATTCATTCATTTATGAAACATTTATTTGACATCTTGTGTGTGGCAGGTGGCAAGTAGGGGGAATAACAGGCTTGAGTTTTTCTCCTTTTCTTTTTATTGAGAACATTACTGTTATCATTTCAATCTGGAAGAAAAAGAATGTGGAGTAAATCACTAGCCAGCATTCAACTAGGAAATCTGTAAAGTTGAAAAGCTGGTAGCTTTGGGCAGATTTTTGTGAGCAGACCCAGCCTTATGCTTGTCAAGGGAAGACAGGCCACTCTGAGCCACCTGGCTTCAGGGGGACCCGCAGAAGATCTTCACTGTTTTCCCATCTGATTTTTCAGGATGGCATTCTTCAAAACCGAGAGTTCTGGCTCATGATCAAGAGAGAATTTGGGCTCTTCTCAAAAAGTCCATACAGGAAATGGCAAAGGAAGCTGGCAGAGGATGCTACCTGGCCTCCCACACACAAGACAATGTACTCAAGTGAAGGCAGGACAATGCGTTCAGGTGATGGATTCTATATTAACAGAGGCTATGAAAGCCCAGAACAGGCTCCCAAAGAAAAACTCAAATTGGGAGGCCTAGACACCGAACAGCATTTCTGGACAAGACTGTAATCAGCATTGTTGTTTCATGTGTTTAACAGCATCATCTTTTCCCTCCAAATTAGAGCACTGTGGGGAGGTGAGACTAGCACACCCTGACCTCCTTTTTCTCTCTTTCTGCCTCCAAACACACTTCCTGGCATAATGAACATTGCAGCAAAGTTCCTGAATTTGTCTATTTTGACTCTTTCTTTCACTATCCGAGAAAACGTACGCCTGTTGGATTATCATTTTAAATAAACCTTACATTGTATTGTGTAAAATGCATAGCTCTCAGGGTGATGAAATTAGAGGAAAGGAAAAGTAGAAAGGAAAACCAAGGAAACGTTTGGCTTTTGAACACATCAAAAATTTGTGACTTATCAGAAGTCACAAATTTACTTAAATTTTACATATGTTTGAGAAGAACATTTAGCTATGTATCTTTCTTTAAGGTCACTAAATGTCTCCTTTTCCCTGCTGTTGTAGGAGTGTAGTTTAGAAATGAGAATTATGTTTACTTCGGAAAATTGAAGCTTCTCTGTATGGTGGGCCAGAGTCATGTAAAAGTGGAGAATGAGAGAGGTTTGTGTTAGTCACATATAATCCTGGCGTGGGCAGAGCGAATATCTAGGCAAACTATACCAGAGAGTGGGATTTCTCACATTGTTTTGGGTCCAGTGAGCAGGAAATCCAGAGTGATTTACAAAGATAACAAAATAAACTGTTAAAATACTTTTTTTTTCACTTTAAAAACTATGGCTTCTTAAATTTACTTTTTATTATCCACATATACAACCTTCTAACTCTAAAAGCTGGGCAGAACTGAAGATTGTACATCTCTTTAAAAAAATTTGAGGGACAGGATCTATTGTGTTTGTATCTACAGCATGACATTTGCAGGTTACTGGAAAACTTTGTGTCCAAATCATCTTAAATACACATCTGAAAAATCTTAAATACATCTTAAAAACTATAGTAAGGGTCATCCAAATACAAATATATTCTATACACTGTTTCTTTTCATCTAACTACCTTCTTCACTGTGAACCTAAGAGGAAATTTATTCCTGGTGAACATTTAGTTACCAACTAGCTTTTCTTAGAATAACATATTTAGTTTTGCTAATTTTAACAAAATTTCAACAGGTCACAGAGTTTACGCACTGGTGATATTATCCCGGACTCCTGTGACTGTCTTCTGCAGTGGGAGCATCCAGAATTCTTTTACAGGTTGAGATTTTCAGGTGGTTCTGGGCTCCTAGTTCTACTTAGTCTCCCACTGGCCTGTGGTACAATTAACCACAGCCAGGTCTCTTGCTTGGTATTAAGATTTGTCTTCTATCAGCATCCTTTACTGAAAACAAGTGCCCCAATTAATGTGTTAATAGTAAAGCTTAAAAAAAAAAGCACATCTGGAGAAAGGTAATACATTATGCTGCTGTTGGTTCTACCCTAATTTGACAGTTTTTGGAAGTTGATCATTGGTTGACTATGACTTAGAAACTGGGCATAAGGGAACAGTGAGGGTCTGACTTTAGAATAAAAACAAAAGGGTAATTTTGAAATCTTGGCACCTGGTAAGAGACATTCACATCCTCCTAGCAGACTAGTGAAAGAAGAGAGAAATTGGGTGCTATCCAGAGTTGGTGTCACAAGAAAGGGAAAAGGTTGTTTAAAGGAGGGAAGAACAATAGGGTCTCTGTTAGCCAGGACTGAGACACACAGGATGGTGTGCAATATTATGCTTAACCGTGGGTTTAGCTTGTAGACTATCCAGACTTTGAACAAAATTTAAATCGGCTGAAGTATGAAACTTCTTAACTCAGCATAAAAAGGCTTTAAAAAGTGAAATGGGATATTATTTTTTAAATCTGACATTTTCAACCCGCATTTAATGATCTCTTGGCAAGGTTAAAAGGTCAAACTCAGAAACAGTTCAGAATCTAAAGGGAAAAACAGAACTCTGCAGAAACAGCGGCTGACGTCATTCATGGCTTCTCATCTACCTTCGACAGCAAGTAGATCCAGGGAAACCACTGGCTCTGCACCTCCTCTCTCTCCCCTGTCACCCCACGTGTATGTAGGTGCAGGAAGACGGAGCACCCCTCCCCTGATGTGTAACTCAGTTCTTCCGGCTGTCTAACACAACACTCTATTTCAGTTTCTTTTTTGACAAGAAAAGGAATATGAATTTAGGTGTCAACTCTAACAATTCAGAACACTTAACATTCCTTTCAAAATCATATATAAATGATTCTCCACTCCTCTGGCAAAATAACCACCCTTAGGGAGAAGGAAAACAATATTTATAGTAGAAGATAAAATGTGATGTGATTTTGTTAAGATTCTCTGCTGGATCACTGAAAAGACGACTGCTTTTTTTTTTTCAAGCTGCCACAGGAAATCTATGTAAATAGGGAAAAAAATTTCCTTGACTCAGTGATAAGATAATATCAGTAGGCAATTTATTAAAGAGCATGGCATCCATCATCAGAACATAGGACAGTAATGATGCATTGAAATAAGTATTCATTTCAGGATTTTTTTCCTCTTCACAAATTCCTTCAGTTCCAATATCATTTCAATAAGTTGTTAATGGTATTTTGCTCTTTGTCTTTTTTGAAACAAGCCCAGGAATGAGAAGGTACTCACAATAGCTGTCACCAATCCAATAGTACTTACTGCTCGGTTGGCCTAAAAGAAAACAAGAAACAAAAACCACATCTTATTCTTAAAACATCGCAGTATCTTAAATGAATATTATTTTGTTTCCCAAACTGAAGACTTGTCTTAATATAAAATTCAATATGAAATCAAAATTCTGTGAAGATGAAGAAACTAAATGATAACTTTTTATAATTATATGAAAGATACAGATAAAGACACATAGGCCTTGTGTTCCTCATAGTTTTAAAGCGCCTGACATTAATCATCGCAGGATATCGGTGAGCAAGGTAGCACAACTCCAGCTTTGCAAAAACCTGAAGGTGAGAGGCAGGAATTTAGCTAAGTGGCACCATGCCGGCCTTGCAGGCACAAGGCCCTGAGTTCGATCCCCAGTACTGCCAAAACAATGACAATGACAATAACAACAACAACAAAGCCCCCCAAAACTTGAATGTTAGAGAAGGGATTCATCAGAGGATGTAGCACCAAGATGGTCAGAGACAATTTGAGTCCTATGAAACCCATCTTAACCCTCGGTGTATCCCCTCACCAGAAAGTGCACTTTGGCTGGGTGTACATCAAGGTAACCATTGTAAATATGTGTGACTCTGTGTGTTGTGTGTGTGTGTGTGTTGTGTGTGTGTGTTTTACTAAAGAACCAAAACAACTCAGGTAGAGATCTGGGCTAAATTCCCATAAGCTCTTATTTGGTAGTCACAATTTCCATTCTGATAAACAAACTTCACAAAAAGTCAATACTGATGTTAACTATCATGTCAAATTAATTTCTCATATAGACAACATAAAATAAACCACTCTCAAGCTCAATTGTCCATAAAGGAGTTCAGACAGTTACAGCTTTCAGGGGATTAATCACCACGATGAGGGATCTAATGAATATTCATGATTTTCATGGGCACTCAACTAATACTGCCTTCCACCACATGGGTTTGAGCACGATTTCACAACCCAAAGGTCACATTCAGACATTTCAGAACCATCAGGTGTTCTGAAAACAACACTGGTTCCCTGGGATTCAAGGATCAGGGCTTCTAAATGCAACAAAAAATGTTCCTCAACTGACTGGGGACCAGCCGAACAGCTGGCACCTAACCCGGCCACATCTGAGCATCTTCTCTGTCCGTGGCACAGACTTCTGCCCTGGAGCTGCCACCGCACGTGACTGCAGTGTGGTGCTGCCATCCTAAATGCTGGTTGCCTGCCGGGTAAAGGTACGAAGAAAACAGTGTCAAGAAACAGACCCGCGGAGGACTTGGCATGTGGATTCATGTGCTCACCTCCCTGTCTGCAGTCCACAGGGGAAAGAGTGAAACAGACTCAGCCTTCAGTTGCTGGGGGAAATGGTACTGCTAAACACCTGGCCTCAGTCCCGACAAAACCCACTTTAATTTCTTTCTTTTCTTTTTGAGACAGGGTCTTGCTTTGTAGTTCAGGCTGGCCCTGAGCTCACTATGTAGCCCAGGCAAGCCTCAAACTCAGCAATCCTCCTGTCTCTGCCTCCCGAGTGCTGGGATTACAGGCATGAGCCACCATGCCCGGCGAACCCACTTTAATTTCTAATTTTGATTTTGTACTTATTTTTTAGTTTTAATTAATCCACTACCTAAATTATCCCCAGGAAAGAATAAGAATTCAAGGCAGCATGGAGCTACCATCAAAGCATATTGGGGTGAGAAAAAGAGATATGGGGTGGAGGATGTAGGGCAAAATTCTGAAGAGGGGGCCCAGTTGGTATTAGTGGGGACCAGGATTTGAAATCGAGCCCAACCCTAGTACAATTCTGGGCAGATGCTGAGATCCCCAGAGGGCTGATACAGGGAAAGGACGGAACCCCTGAAGTTCATTACATGTCTAAACAGAAGTATCCGATACCAGCTGAGTACAGCCCCAGAGGGATTTCTGAGTGGTATGGGGAAGTGGCCCCGGATGGGTACTAAGAATGGATTTTTCAGGCTCTAGAAAAACAGAATGTTACAGAAATGTCATAAATAGAAGAGGCTTTGGAGGAGGGTATGAACAACTGCATCCCAAGCCACAGTTACCTGAGATTGCTGAACAGACACCATTCCAGCACAGCACTAGCTTTTCCCAAACTCCAGCTACTCATTTAGTTCGAGTCTCACTCTATGTCACACAATTCTACGTAACTGGGACAATCCCCCTTCCTGAGTCCCTTGTATGAGATCTGACCTGCAGGACTGTAACACACCATGATGTCTGCACTGAGTCAGCATCCACAGGAACTTTTACTAGTGACTTATATGAGATTAAAAGTCCTCAAATCTAACCCTGCATTCTTTGACTATTGCAAGACTTTCTGTCTACAGAGCACAATGAAGTTTTCATTGTCAGGCTCTGTTCATGCCCAGTGAAATATTAGCTGAATCTGGAGAAGCTGTGCACAGACTCCTGCAAGGTTTACACAAGCCTCTTTCCTGTGGCTGGAAGGCTGCAGTGGGGGCACTGAGGCACAGGAAGTTGTGTTCAGGAGTTGGCTTGTTCAGGTATATTCAAAGTTGTTGCCATCTCATACAAACCTAGACACACTTTAATAACTTGTTTATACCCTAACAGTAAGAAAATATTGTTTTCATGTATTTTGAAAAGCACCAAAAAGATAAGCCACAAACTTGGAGAAAACATTTACAAGAGACAAATCTGACAAAAGACTGTCATCCACAAATACAAAGAACTCTAAGCAATTCAACAGGAAAATGAAAGACATAATTAAAAAATGGCAAAAAAATCAAAAGACATCAACAAAAATGATATGCAGAGGACAAATAAGTGTATGGAAAGATGCCAAATACCACATGTAAGTAGGTAACTGCTAACTAAAACAATAAGATACTCTAATATATCTATCACAATAGCTTGTATCTGAAATACTGACAAAGTCAATGCTAGTGAGTATAGGGACTGTCAAGAACTCTCCATCACTGCCTGTGGAAGCATAATGTTGTGGCTTCCCAAAGGGTACACGTGACCTAATTCCAATTACATGACATTCTAGAAAAGGCTAATATAGAGAGGGAGAAAAATTCAGTGGTGACCAGGATATGGAGTAAGGAAAATATAAATAAGTGAAGCATAACATTTTAGTACATGGAGGTTGTGATACTATAATGGTGAGAACGTATCATTTTTAATTTGCCCAAACTCACAGGATATACAGCATGCAGAGTGAATCGTAATGTAAAACATGGGCTCTGACAGTGATTTGTCCAAGTTGGTTCATCAGTTTTAAGATATATAATATGCTGATGCCATATTGATGACAGAGGATGTTGCACGTTTACGTGTTCTAGCTGCTCAGTTTTGGTGTGATCCTAAAATTTGACCTAAAAGTTGTCTTTTAATTTCTAAAAATTCAGAAAAATCACTAAGAAATTAAAAGCTGGGATCAAATCCTTCCTTCCTTCTAATCATTTCTATATATTTATAAACTTTTAAATAGGAGAAGTACATAGCTATTTCTCAAAAAAGAGTTTCTAAGTCTAATTTCCCAAGTCTTAAGGGAACCCAAAAAGTAAATTAATCCAGTACTAGCTTTAACTAATATGAATATAACTTTCAACAAGTAACCCTGCTTCTGTTGCTTTATTTTTATTGACCCTAATGAAGATCCATAAAATTCCTTAAAAATGTAATTGACAATAATTTCCATTGTAGGTATGTTGCATGTGAAGACAACTCACAGTGCCGTGTGCTACAGGGAACCTCAAATATCTTCTACAGCCTTTGAAACAATCTCAGTGTACATAGTAGGACACAAATAAATACTGTGCCCGAGGTCATCAGTTGGTAAGGAGTGCAGGTGTTTGCAGCTTAAAATCTAGAGCTGAAGTGGGTTCTCAAAGCTGTGCAACAATATCAGCTTTTGGAGACAAGTTTCCCCTTCTGTTGGTGCAAGTATGGCGCCCCTTCTACCATCACTGTCTTTTCATGGGTCTTGAGTCTAGGTACCTACAGTGAAAGATGATGAATTGCAAATCAGTGCCCAACCAAGAAGACAATTTTAATCCAGTTTGATCTAACACATTTTTAATTTGTTGAAGTCTGATTATGTGCAAAAGGCCATAGATATTTAATATATACCATTTGGTGAGTTTGAAGATGGGCATAGATCCTTACATCATCACAATAAATGTTTAGAAACTTACTCGTCACCCCCAAAAATTTTTAATTTTTTTTGTAGTAATATTTTTTCTGTACTTTCTTTTTTCCTTTTGTGTTAGGAACACTTCATCTAACATATATTCCTACAGAAAAATGTAAAGTGTGCATCACAGTACTGTTAACATGTGAGATCTCCAAATTAATTTATCTCAAATAATTGGAGTTTATACCTTTTGGTCAATACCTCTCCATTTTGTAATCCTTGAATAAGTACAGAATAAAACACTCCTGGGCGAAGTGCACATCTTTATGATTAAAAAGGACATGGGATGGTGCCTACTTCCTGACTCTATCATAGTTTTCAGTGCAAGGGTTAGGAGGAATTTGTGTGTGCCCTCTGTGGTCTAGTTCGGAAATGGCTTATTGTTCTGTGTGAATGAAACATTCATTACATTAATGTGTTTTTTAATGACAATGAACTTCCAGTTAAATTATTTCTTAATGACAGCACCAGATGCATCCCTTCATTATGCTTTTGCCCCCACTTCTCCAACCTTTTTAGAGAAGCACTGAACCTCATTTCTGAGACTGAAAGTTTATATAGACTAGACTCACATTTCAAAAATACTGGAACTATTCAATAAATTTGGGTTTTCAAATATTATTAATAATTTATGACCTTGTTCTCCTAATTTTTATTCTTCTAAAAACATGTTTCTGTGGGTTAACAACTCCATTATATTAGCTATAAAATTACTTTTGATATTTTAATTTTTAAAATTAACATTTTCTATGTTCTTTGGTTGAAGAGCATTTCCTCTGGTAGTAGTTTTATATATTCATTCTGTTATATCGCCTTAGTAAATTTTCAGCTTAAAACATCAATGGTGGAATTAGATGGATGGAACGACAGGCAGCATAAGGTAAGTGAAGTAAGCAGCAGGAAGCCGAGAATCTGCTCCAAAATACTGGTGGAATGACCACAATCACAAAGTACCATACAGTCAGTTAATCCAGTCAACATCGCCCAAAGCACAATCAGTTAAAGGATCTACTTAAAAAGACAACACCGTATTGGAGACATTTCATTGCAAGGAAACAGAAAATATGTACAAAACTACCAGGATAGACCATCATTTGCCCCCTGTCCACTACTGGAAAAGAATCTCAGGCTGACAAATGTGTGCTATAAAGTCCCATTCAAGACAGTCGACATTTTTTTTTTTTTAGTTTATTCTCTTCAGTATCTGAGGTTATTATTCACTGTATGGCAGGGTAACAGGAAAAGTTTGAAGACCAGAAGGCAATCAGCTGCCAGAGACCTGTACCTTTATTCTATTTCAAATCCCCAGTATAACTCTCTAGCTGGATCCACACTGGCCAGTCACCTACCGCACCACCTTGAAAACTCAGTTTCCCTTTCTGTCCTTCAGTTTTTCATACTTGTTACTTTCATTTTGTTTGAGTCCAGAGAACCTCAGCTGACAGTTATGGCATCCTCAGAGCTAGAGGCTTCTGTGTCCCCTAAAAGCAAACTCACCTGTTCTGAGACTCTTTCTCCGTAGCGAAGCAAAGTCACAAAATGCTCACAGTTGTTGTCTAGGATGTCATACGCCACCTCCCGTCCGATGACAAACTCCGACCGCAGAATGACTTCCTCCACCGGAAGAGGAGGGTATGTGTCGTCATATTTATTGTTTATTCTGTATGTGTCATTTCCCACAACATCCTTCAACAGCTGCATCTTCACCAGGGCCTTGGTGCTGAACACAGACTTGGCGCTCGTGAAAGCTGAAGGGATCCCATCTATAAGGAGAGCCCTGGTCAGCAAGGGTCGCAGCCCAGTCAGCTCCAACGCCATTGAAAGACTTACGGGCTCGTGCCTGTAATCCCAGGGCACTTAGCTCTAACTCTCCTCTTTGTGTGTCCTCAGAAGAAAACTCACTTAATCCCGTCATCCATAAACACTCATTCTGCCAACACTGTCGGTACTGTTCACAGCATATGAGTGTGAATAAGAAAGAAGCTCTAAAACTTTGTGATCTTCTCATAGAGTAAATTGGGTGAAATCCTCTCCTGTTTTCAGGAAACAAGCTGTCTAGAGATTTAACATGACTGTTAAAGATCATCTGTGTGTGTTTCTAACACAGTACAGATAGGATCCATCCTCCTTTTTTTCTGTAATGCATTTCTTTCTCAGCATCTGACAAAGACTCACGTGAACAGCATATCACAGTCAGATGACTCATGTGAGGAAAAGTTTCTTATCACTCGAATTTTAAAATATTTTTCTTTTAGCAATTAGTATAGTCACTTTCTTGCCACTGGGACACAATATCCACTAGCCACAACTTAAAGGTGATGTTTATTCTGGCTTGTGTTTTCAGCATGTAGTCAGCTGACTCCAAGGCAGAAGCAGCATGGTGGAAAGCCTCTGCAGGCAGAAGAAAGCTGCTCATGTCATGGCGATCAGGGACTGGAAAGGGAGATAAACACTTCCAGGTCACACACTGACCTGCCTTCAACTGGGCCCAATCCCTGACATTCAACTATAGATTCATCAGTGGACTCAGTCATAACCCAATCACCTTCCAAACACAGGAACCTCTGCGGGACACCCAAGCTCTAAACCATAGCAGTCATTCCTAAAAGGGAACATTTCTATTATCCTTTTGGCTATCATCTCTCCCTATGGAGCAACATTTTCCAGTTAGCATTATCCATGAAAAGTTCTTATATATTCCAATCCTATATATTATAATTATAACTCCTAAACCTAGGCTGGGATTTAGCTCAGTGGTTCCAGCATCTGCCTGGCAAGTGCAAGGTCTCAAGTTTAATCCCTGGTACCACATATCACAATGCCAGACATGGTGGCTCATGCCTGTAATCCCAGAACTTGGGAGCCAGATGCAGGAGGTTTGCTGACAGTTCAAGGCTAGCCTGGGTCAGTCTGAACTACAAAATAAGACCCTGTCTCAAAAAAAAAAAAAAAAGCATTGCCAGACCTTTTAAAGTTTATTTAAAAACTCAATGGAAACATGAAGGAATTGAACACAGAGAGGTAAACTGGCTTGAAAAATATCACAGTGGTTAGCAATAGAGAGGAATTAAATTTCAATCTTTAGAGTCAAAGCTTAGAACTTGAACCATTCATACAAAGCCCATGGAGGAAGCAGGAACATGGAGTTTCACAGTGGAAACTAGGATGATAGTATTATTTTACAGATGTCAAAACTGCAGGCATAATAGAGATGCACAAGTGTTTTCTCAAATGCTTTGTTTTGAATTTTTACTGATAGGACAATGCCTACCTATCAAACTCTGCTTAAAACTTCTAAGTTTTCTCTAGGCTGGTTCTCTAACTTTCTCCAAATTTTTCCAAGCTTGTTCCAAAGGGTTCTGAGCCACTTAGTCATAGGAATATCTATTTGTCTAGTACCAATTTTCTCTAGTAGTGAGGTTGTTGTGGTCCAGGGTTTCACAAGGTTCAGTCCATGGTCAGCTGACTGAAGGGCAGGCGAATCATGGCAGGACATGATGATTTATTTTTTTTCTTCACTGCTTATCTCCTTTTAATATTCCCTTTGGTAATTTGTTCTTGGTTTTCTTTCTGTACAAAAACATAAGCTCCACTATGCAAGGAAATTTCTATGAATCCCTAGTCCTAGAATAGCAACACTCAATGCACCCTAGGTAATCTATCAACAGGCACTGAATGAACTAAGTCATCATCACCTGTGTGATTCTTCAGCTGGGTATTAGTTTCAATCTTAATTATGATTCTTTAAATATAGAGATTTTAAATTTTTAACATTAAATGACCTTTGTGATTTCTTCAATGACACTTCAATCATATCACCTTTCCTAAACCTAGATCCTCTGGATCTATCTACTTTGCACATTTCGTTTTGTCTATTATTTCTTCTTATTTTGATAAAACTAAAAGCTTTCAGGAGCAACTGTCAACAAGCCTTACCTATAGGAGCTATGTTGATAACATAACCATCACCCAAGTACAGGGCCCAGTGCTGATAGCCAGGACGGAACACTTCGATCAAGTCTCCTGGATGGGGGTTTCCGGGGTAGGTCAAACTGAAGCAGTCATTGAACGCCATCTGCAGTGACAGACACAACAATCAACTAGATAACTAGCTATTTTTTCAGATCATTTGTTTTATTAGTACATGTTTGTAGCCCTCAATGTTTACATTCCTTGTGTGGAGTTGGTATATGTATACCACACCCCTAAACTCTTCTTTTTTTGTCCCCTTTCCCTCTCTTTCTTCTTCATTCCCTCCATCTCTTGGTCCTTTTACACTTTGAGAAAGTTCCTCTTATTTCCTACTGCTTGTCTTTTATTTTGCCCTTATTTATAAGTTTTGCTTATTCTGTAAGGGGAAGCATGTGATATTAAATCTTGTGTGTCTGATAATTCACTTAATGAGACTTACACAAAATCAGAGGAAAAAAGACTTGACTGAGACCACCTTCCAAAGTAAATACTTAGCCTCATGCCACTTTGCTTTTTCTTGGACTAGCTCCAACTCTGAATTATGTGTGCACAAATGACAAATCAAGAACAAATTTGCCTTCTCTTCATTGTCTGTAGTAGTGCTTTTCTCATCCTGATTAAGCATTTTATAATTATTTAAATATCAAGAATCATGGCTAATATAACATACATAAAATTTAAAAAATATTAAGTATTAAAATATGTCCTGCTTATAACAAAGGTAAAATAAAAGGAAAGGAAATACATATTGTGCTTTATTATGTAAATGCTCAGTACAGGTCTAACTAAAAGATACTATGTGTTTATATGCTTACACTTAACTAGCATAAAGATGTCAAGATTCAAGGAGCATAAGCTCAGAAGTCTTTCAGTTTTTTTATGTCCTACTTAGTAAAACCAAGAAGTATGTTTAGATGTTAATATTTTGTGAACATTAAGATTCTTCAAGATATAGCTTGCATTATAAAACTTACTTTGCGGTTTAACTTTAAACAGAGTCAGGTTCCAAGCACAGATGGATGCCCAGCTAGATAGTCATGAAATAGGATATGGGACATTTCTCTCTTGCTCAGAAATGTACTGCATATTGTAGCATGTCTACGGAGACTGGCTTCCATCCACTACATTTCAGTGGATGCCCTTCACCATTTTAACAAAGGCCACCTTAGACTTCCACCTCTTCACTGTCTGCCTCATTTATTTTCTGATTCCTCACCTACTGATTCAAGGTAGTCCTTGGGAGAAGTGGGACATTGTGGAAGTTGGAGTTCATCATATAGATGAATATGTTGAAACATTCTAAGTTGGTGTGATTTTTTTCCCCTCCTAAATGAACAGTCTTCAGAAAGAACATATGTCTTCTGCTAGTTCTCATACTATAGAGTTTTTGTTCATATAGTCTTTCCCTAAGCCAATGTCTCATCTTACCTAACCTCATCTTATTAAAAAGCTTCTGCACAGCAAAAGAAATCAGCAACAGAGCAAAAAGGCAACCAACAATATGGGAAAAAATCTTTGGAGTTCCTCAGACAAAGAGCTACTATCTAGAATATATAAAGAGCTTTTAAAAAGTCAGCCCCCCAACTCAAAAACCCAATTCAAAAATGGTCATATGAAATGAACAGACACTTTTCAGAGGAAAATGTAAAAGCAGCTAAGAAGTATATGAAGAAGTATATGAAGAATGGCACTGGCCATTCAAGAGACGCAGATGAAAACACTGAGATTTCATCTCACTTCACAAAGAATGGCTGCTTTCTCAAAATTAGCCAGCAACAAATGCTGGTGAGGCTGTTGGTGGAAATGTAAACTAGTACAACCATCATGAAGATCAGTGTGGAGATTCCTCAAAAAAGTAGGATTAAGAGTTCCATTTGACCCTGCTGTTCCTCTGCTGGGGATATACAAAAAAGAATTACAAGATTCCTATCACAGTGACATAAGTGCACCTATGTTTTGCTATAAATAGTAGCAGCTCAGTTTGTGATAGCTAAATCTTAGAATCAACCCAAATGCCCATCAACTCTAGACTGGATAAAGAAGATGTGTCTTGTTTATAAAATGGAGTATCACTCTGCCGTAAAGAATGATGAGATTGAATCATTTATACTCAAATGGGCATACCTTCAGGACATATTCATAAGTAAAATAAATAGGTCACAGATATGTAAATATTGCGTCTGGTATGAGAAACTGAAGTTGTAAATGTGTTCTAGAATGCATGATTGATACAGTGAAAGAGTAAATATTCAAAAGGAAATGGGGTTTAGGGGTAAATAACAAGGTAAGAAAACATGGATGGTTAAAAAAAAGGAAACAAAGCTTGTGTATAGGGGCGGGGGACTGGTAGGGTGGGTAGGGGAAGGGGAAAAATGAGAATTAAGTTGTGTCATATACTGGTACAAATTCTCAATGTGGAGTGTAATTGTGATGTGTACATATAATGTACCAATAAAATGTACCAATAAAGAAAGAACGTATAAGTCTTTGATGGTTGATGTTTTAAAAATCTTTTATCTTTATTGGTACATTGTATATGCACATCATGATCACACTTAGTATTGGGAATTTGTATCAGTATATGACACAATTTAATTTTCATTTTTTCCTGTTCCCTTACTTACCCCACAACCCCCATCTCCTAAATACATAAGTTTTGTTTCCCTTTTTTCAATTACCATTTGATGGTTGATTTTTATGAAATTACACTTTCTACATATAGAATATAAATATAATAATTCAGACAGCAAAAGTTTTATACATCTGTCCACAGTCAAAGGGGGATTTAATGTGGTAGGTGAGGCTAAAGTCTAACTGACACCAGCGTGTCCCCTGTCATCTTGCTCTACTGCAGATGCATGCGCTCATTTGCAAAATAAATCTGAGTGCCAGAAATGGAATCTTTCAAATTGTCTAAGTTATGATGATAATAGCACAGGCGAAGGGCTTGGGAATACGACTTTTATTTTTCTGGCATTCCTAAAGTCTTTCTCTCTTTGCAACCTTTCATAATGGGAGGGTGTTTTCCTGAGTATTTGTAGGCCATCTGTTGAAAAACTTCAATCGTCCCACTGTCACAGAAATGTGGCCAAATGTCAGCTGTCCATCTGTTGAAAGTAACTGTTCAAACCACTTTACGGAAACCATCCACCCTAGCCTCTCAAAGATGTCTGAGCCATGTTAATATGGACGCTCATAATTTGGCCACAGGAACCCTGAAGGGAAAAATAGATAATGCTGTAAACAAATGCATTTCCCATGAACGAGAATCAATAAGTACACACAGCTGTCTATTGGAATCTGAGACGTAGTCTAGTCCTGCATATAAAAATACTGAAATGAACAGACACTTCTCAGAGGCAGAAATCAAAGCAGCCAAGAAACATATGAAGAAATGCTCAACATCTCTGGTCATTCGAGAGATGCAAATGAAAACAACATTGAGATTCCACCTCACTCCACAAAGAATGGCTGCGATCACAAAGTCAACCAACGATAAATGCTGGCGTGGCTGTGGGGAGAAAGGA